>JANHGN010012993.1:19335-46233 GCA_024605025.1 Megaceryle maxima | reverse complement strand
CTATAGAAGCAAGTAATAAGAAACAAATCAACATCAAAATAACTGAGCAAAAGTAGGGGGTGCAAGAGAGAAAAAGTAGGAAAGGGAAAAAAAAAAAAAAAAAAAGAAAAAGATGGAATAAAATAATTAATGCCCAGGATGTGGGATCACAGCACTCCCCTTTTTCAGTGAAAAGGGGACAAAGTCTGATAACAATCAACACAGCACCTTGGCTGAAGTGGGATGTCACAGCTCCATTCTAAACAATGCAAGAGCAACATAAATGCATGGTATATGACAGAAAGCGAGCTCAGCTGTGGGTCAGAGGTAGAAGGAGATAGTATACATTCAGGCAGGTGTGTGATACTTAAATCACAGCTGATCCTTCTGTAATGAGGCTGTTCTGTGATCTTGGGGCTTACAGTAGGAAGGGAGATATTTACATAATTATTGTATATAGCTCTTTAATGCAGCAGGCTGCCACTTCTGACAGTATTTTTTTCTTCTTTTTCATCACATTAATGGTACGTAGTTAGACCTGGAGAAGGGAAAGGCAGAGTAAATTACTTATATTTTAAATTAGCCAGATGAGTACTGCACCTATAGGGAAACAGCTTTCTGTACAGTTGTATCTTCTGAAATTATGAAATTACATGAGTGACTTCTGGTCATATCTTTTTACATGCAAGTGATTTGTTTTAGAATAGCTTTAATTTAATGTGAAGTTGCTTTGCATTCTGGCATGGACTTCATCCAGATAATACTTGCAAGCTCTATTCTTTTAGATCCTAATTGGACTTTGGGCAACAGAGCATAGATGGCATAATAATTGAGACCTATCAATGATGATTCTTGCTGACACTGTTTATCTGGGTCCCTTACAGTGCCAGCTAATGTGCTTGACACATTAGGTGTATAGCAGATTGTTTATTTTAGCTAGCTACATGGGTGACCACAATTATAAAACACTTTTTTTTTTTTTTCAGTGTGTTAAGTCTATTGAAAAGATGAGCAGAAATACTCAAGTCTTTCCACTATTGTTCCTGTATTTTATTTAAAGTTAAAAGATTATTTAACGTTTGTGTGGTACGATACTAAGTGTAAATAAAAGTGGGTTGTGACTTTTTATTAAATCTCGGGTGACTTGCAATTACTCAGTTCAGGTTTAGCTGAAACAACCACATTTTCTTAATGTTTTTGTATTTAAACAGTGCTGAAATAATATTGCCAGCTGCTAATTTTTCATCCACCTCACCAGAAATAACATGCTGTATGTGTTTGCTGGTCTGTATCTGGAGAGCTTTCATCGCTTTAATAACTTGTTTCTTACTCCTGTTGCGCTATCCAGTGATGTTCATAGCTCTGTCCACAGCTGAGACAGACTGGTCTCTGTGGTGGTAGAAAATTTTGTACTGCTTTTCCCACATCTGCAATTTCTCTTATCTCGTACTACTTCTCTGTTAGTTTTTAAGCTAAAAAATTCAAGCTGTACGAATTTAAAGGTGCCTACACATTTTTTTTTTTTAACTGATCTATATAACAGACTGTTGAGAGTGCTGCCTCCCTTTTCAAGGTGACTTTAGCCTTTGCTTGATTTCATTATTTTTACCTCTAATAGCCCATTACCCTGCTTTTGTGGCCATTTTTGTTTTCACTCGGTATTTTAGTTTTGAACATGATTGTACTGAAGCAAACTGTACATAATCCATAGGATTAATACTCTTCATCCATCCCATATATTTTAAGTAATTTTATGTTGGCCATCGTGTCTACTTTTAGAGTTAATTTTGGCCGTTTGAGGAGATTCTGTGGAGTTGTGGCTTATTGCATGTTATTTTGCAAAGTATGTATCTGCACCTGAGATTCTTGAATCTGATTTCACTAGAGAAGGATGGGATTTTTAGCTTTCAAGGCTTGAGAAACTTATTATTACATTTTGCTGGTACTTTCTGCATACTGCATTTTTATGTGGAAATGTTCTGAACAAAGGGGAAGCATGTAGTACTGACTGCTTTTATCTTTGCAAAGGACATCAGAATTGGTTGCGTATATGCATTGGTAAGATTCTATCACATTTTCAAAAAGGACTTCAAGTCCTTTTTAAAATTTACTGTGCTCTTAAACGTAAGCTGCAAAGATAAGCTACAAAGGTGCAGTTGATGTGAAAGTGCCCTCTTCAGATCCTTGCTGTTCATTGGAGGCCATCACCAGTGCTGCAAAAGGTGTGTGTATCAGTGCTAGGTAGCAATTTCCAAAGGGACTTAAGTAATAATGCTAGGGCAAGAGAAGAAAACACTCTGTAAAATTTAGCTTCAGGCATCTATGTTTCCTATATTTCCAGATCCTTGTATAAAACAAAAGCACAAATAGAAAAATTCAGCAAATAGCCCTCCATGCCTGAAATGTCTAATACAGCCTTGAAAAACAATTGTGCAAAGGATGTGCTTATGTCTGGCTCCCCACGCTCCTTCCAGGGGAACAAGGAGAGGCAATTCTTGTCCAAATTAAGAGATGCAACGACTTCCTGTGCAACTGCCACAATTTAGATTCATCTGTACTAGTTTTCTTCAGTCAAGCAAAAGATTTTCTGTCTTGTTTCAGAAAAGATCTTTCAGCTGTTTGAATCTCACTTGGTACAGGTTTTAATCTGAGCTATGTTAAGCTGAGAATGCTTAAAAAGATCTTTAGTTTCCAGCTAGTATGTTAAACCAGCTATTTTTTGTGGTGGATCTTTTGCTGAAGTCTCAGTCTCTGCTGAAGAGCTCACTTTAAAGAAAAAAAATTATGGGACACTTAATTTGAATTGCTCTTATGAACTAGCTTTTCAGAGCTATTATGCAAATGAATTGTTTGTTCGTCTTGAAAAAAGCACTGTTTATCTGAACCATTTTTAGTAGCAAAATATTATTGCACTCTTCATTTGAAAGGGTAAATGTTTTATTATAAGTTGCTGTTGGCTGTAAATTTCTAAAATCCTTTAATGATGTGACCAGTTTGTCAGACTAAATGTGTTTCCAGTTGTGTAAACAGAAATGTCTGTCATTGGTTTCAGCTGCTGCACGGTGAAGTTATCTCCTGTCAGATGTATCTCTGTGTGGTTTTGGGTTGTTCAAGGATACATTACAGCATCAGAAAGGACAAAAGAGCTTTGCACGCTGTTGAATTCGGATATCTGGCATTTGTCATTTCTGTTACTCTTCCTTTATGCCATCAGTACCTGCTCTGCTGACAACTTGAGTGTGTCATGTTTGCAAAACCATTTGTTTCTCTCTGAATTTAAATGCACTTCCTTATAGGCAAAATGTGTGTACATAAAAAGCTGATGTTGGTTGCTGGTGTTTTACAAGATCAGCTTTTAGTACTCTCCTTTTTTACAGAAGCCTGCACATGGCAGATAACTCAGAAATCCTGTTCACAGGATTCTGTTCATAACCTCCTTTGTTTAGTTATACTTCCCACTGCAGTGATATTCATGACAGCATGGGGGGGGGGGGGCAGTTATACTCCCTAGAATGAGTGATAAACAGCTGTTTTGTAAATGCCTATAGCATATGAACCATATTCTAATGCTTTTCAGCCTCTGGGCAGGTATTGATTCAAATGTGAATTCATTGTTCTAGCTGTACTAGAGTTAAAAATAGCTTGTGTTAGCAAGCCTAATTCTCAGGCATGTAGTCATAGCTTTCAATGTGCAAGACTTGTCATTTACAAATAGGTTTTTTCATAAAAATGTAGTTATCTTTGTTTTATTAACAAGAGGATAGTGGCTTCTAGTGCATAACAAGTAATTCAGCAAAACTTGGGGTTTTTTTGGTTTGTTTTGGTGCGGTTTTGTTTGTTTGTTTTTCCTATTGGAACAAATTGCCGTCTGCGTGAATGTATTTCCCATTTCAGTTGCAGATCGCCTGGGCTGTGACCCTCGAACGCGTTTCCAGGTTCCACCAAACACCAAGCAGTGGATTGCTTTACTACAGCGAGGAAACTGTACATTTAGAGAGAAAATACTGCGAGCAGCTTCACATAATGCCACAGCTGTGGTCATTTACAACAATATATCCAGTGAAGAACCTGTCACGATGACTCATCAAGGTAAATAAAATGTGATCTCTTTCACTAAAATTCTTTTTTTCCCAAGTACTCTTTTGCCATATAAAGTATTGCTTAAGAGCTTTTGGCAAGTGCATGGATGCTGTTTGAAATAGCCACTTCTCCAACTATGTTTATATCTATGTGATATAGTAAACTAAACCAATAATTCTGAAAAGTTCCTTTAGTATACATTTCATTCAGTGAAGAACATTCTTCTCTGCAGTGGGGATGTGAATCTTATGGAGTGAGGAAATATCTGTGAAGTCTTAGAAGCAATCAGTTTCAAACTTGTCTGAATAGGAAAAGTTAACATATAATGTAAAGTCTAGAATTTTAGAGAGTGTTTGTACCTGAAGAATTTTTATAGTATCCTATTTTCAATGGGCTGTTATGGTGGGGACTTTCAAACGTTAACAGCTACATCAGACTTAGAGCTTGCATGCTTTTTCTTAATGGCAGTTTATATAGGATTCTCTTTCTATGATGTGTCTTTGAGGGCTATGCAAGAATTAGCAAAATTTTCTGATATGGAGAGCAGTTGCCTCTGGAAGTTGTCTAGAATGAGACAATTGCTGGTATAGAATAATGCTGAAAATCTGGATTTCTACAGATTTCTACAGATTTCTACTTTTTTAGGGCTATCTATGTAAAATTTGCTGTTACTAGTGAGTTCCTTTAGCCACTAGAAGTGTCATAAGTAAACATTTTCCTTGGTTAAAAATTATTTTCACAGTTCTGATAATTACATTACTCATTTTCGCAGAAGGTTTTCTCAAATTGGAATCATGTAGCTTAATCAGAAAAGGCATATCTCTATATTTGATGACTGTACTGATGGCTGATTGTGGGTTTTTTCCTGAGTATTTTCAGTCCTTTTTCTTTTAAGCATAAGGGGTTGCTTGGAAACTGGAATTTCCTGATTATTGCTCTGTATATTGTAACACAATTAGAATTGAATTCTTTTACTGAAGAAGTGCTATGGTTGCATCTTTCTCACTTTTTTTTTTTTTTCTTTTTTTTTATAAGGGAAATGTCTTGTGGCTTCTTCTGGTTTAGTGGGGTTTGACCTTTCCAATTCTGTATACCACAGGAATTTTCCTGGAAGATTTTTGACCTCAGTGTAGCAATTCAGAGCCTGTTGACAAGGCGTTTTTATCTTTAGACATCTTTGCAAGTAATCTGCAGTCAAAAAGTCCCATATTCCAGTGAAATACTTTTTACCACCTTGCTTTTGTGGTTGTGGTTTGTGGTGTTTTGTTTGTTGTTTGGGTTTTTTGGTTGTTGTTTGTTTGCTTTGATTTGTGGATTTTTTGTTTGGTTTGGTTTTTGGGGTTTTTTTAACCACTTCTCTGACTGCCAATGTAGTACCCTCAGAAACCTTCAGCTCTGGTCTCTCTTTGAAATGCCTGTAAGGTTGTAAGGTCTGCAGTCTGTTTAGCAATGGTTTGTGACTTCTCCTGTGGCCTGGAGTACCTCACTGGCAGAAAAGTAGACTACCAATAACAATACAACTCTAGCATTGTTTGCTCTATTCCATGTTAAACCATAGAGTGGGTTGGATTTATAACTTAAGTACCTTCTTTCTTGTGATGCTGTTAAATTTGGCAGGTGCTTCATAGCAATGGGATGGTGTCTGTCTTTTACTAGGAAGTCCTGGTTCACTCAGTGTTTCATCTCTAGAGACCTGTGTGTTGCCTTTGAAACTAGATCAATAAGTCTGGTGGTTCTGGTAGCTTGAAATAATGTCTGAAGTTATAAAATGTGAGAGCTGCAGTGGGTGAAATGGTATCTTGTAAGGTAGCCAGGCAACTGTTTAGATACTTGATATTTAGAGAAAAGCTAATACTGCCTTCAGCATGTTGACTTCCAAATATTTACTCTTACTCATGGCAAGCTTTAAAAAAATGTAATTACTGGAGATGATGCATATTTTATCTTTGAGTATTCAAAATCCTGTGGTTTAGCTGCATGTACTCAGTCCCTGGTATACTGGAATCTCTGTCATGGATTTGGGTTGCAGGCACTGTCTCATTATTGGAAATGAAGTGTTCAAACTATGAGACTAAAAGCAATTATCTCTAGCACTGAAGTACTCCCTTAGAACTACACTGTAGTGAAGAGGAATATCACTTCACAGCTTCTGTTTTGATTGCATTACAGCCATGGAAGGGATCTCCTTATCATTCTGCACTTTTCAGAGCTTCCTATGAATAATTTCCTGTTTGCTTGATGCAGGAGCTGCAAATGTGTGTAACTGTGATGTAGACTAGTCCTTTGGTGTTAGCCTCAGCACAGGGAGGGTTGGGAATCCAGCATTCCCCTTGATGAGAATTATTCCAAGTGGACTATAGATTCATGAACCTATGCTATATGATGAGCCTATTCGCACAAAGGCTGTGTGTGAAGCAATCTCACACACATTCAAGGCACTCTCTGGTCTTCCTTTTTCTGCCTTTTTAACCCTATCACTGCTCCTTTGCTTTTTCAGTGGTGAATGACCACATCATCTGCTAATTAGATATTCTGGGGTGCTACATCTCTTTAATGCTTTCCGTCCCTAAAGATCAGGAGTTGACCTTGTGTATTTAATAGCTGTTCTGCTGCTAATTCAGTTAACTATGTGTTAAGTAGAGGTGAGCCACCAAGTTGGACACCTTTCGATATGATGTCTAGTGTTGTGCAGTATTCCTCTACTCTCTTAAAAATCCTTTCTTCACAAGACAATTCTGCAACTATATTGTGATGACCAGGTTCATGGTTCTATATTTTCTTTACATAGACAGGTGAAAATAAACCTTGTCTCATGTTATAGAACTGTAACATAATTTTTATATGTCTGTGTACCAAGCCTTAGGAATATTAGGTCTTCCTGGTGAAGCAGAGAGGAAAGTGGGAACTGCTGGTAACACACCCTCTGAACTGCACGCTTTTCTACTTCAATATTTGTATGAATTCCAGTCATCAGCTTAGGAAACGTCAGTGCTAAAAATAAATTATTATATAGTTTCATGAATGTTGTCCCCCTGAAGAGAGGTGATTCATATGAAAAGAGCTCAGTAAGCACTTCTCACCTATGGGATTAATATTTTATCCAAATCATTTTATGCTAGAAGACTCATTTGAAAATTTTAATCTTACGGAAGTTTGTACTCAACATAGTACTTAGGATATAAATTACTGCTGGTGGCTAGATAACAACTGTCACTTTTGAGTTGGTCTGTCATTACCATGTTAAATGAACAGTGTCTATATCGCTAATATCAGAATTTGCTTTTTCCTGTGCAGTAGTCCAGTAAGTCTTTGCCCCTTGGACTTCAAGATGACTTTAAAAGTAGATATTGACCTTCAGGTGTTGGTGCATTTTAAAAATATATATATTTTTCTGTTAATGCTATTTGCAACATTTTGTTTTCTCTGTGTATATCCTTGTATGTTTTACTGTGAGCATGTTAAAAAAAAAATATTTTACCCATTCTTGTAGATGTCCTCTATCAAGCAAAGGACATCTTTCCCAGCACAGGTTATGTTAGACTATGATATCACTGGCAGGAAGGCAATTTTTATGAGTGGTTTCACTTGCTTACTTCTGTTAAAGCAGAACAAATATTGTCTAATTTTAAAAAGAGCCTGTGTAGTAGAGGAAAAAAAATGTACTAGCTGTCTCCTTTATAATCAATTATGGGAATAAGAAGGAAATGGAAGTAAAATAGCATTTTAATGCATTTTGTTTGTGTGTGGTGGAGACAGTCCTGTCAAGTACAAAATAGGTAGGTTCGATACTGAACTTCTCTGTTAAAATGTAGGCTTTGTTTGGATTTATAAAAAAGGATATATGTCAAAGAAGCCTCTAAAGTTAAGATTCAGTACTCGGAATTGATGGAACAAATGCAAGCAGAAAAAGATAAATCAGAAGAGAGTGTCAGAATGAAGTTGGTGGATTCCAATAACTACTGTTTATTAGTGCTGAAGAAATTTCCTGAAATATTTAAACAACTTCTAATATAATACTTTTTTTTTCTGAGGATGTACCTATACCAAGTAAATCTTCTAAAGTCTTTAGTAAATCTTTTGAATTCTTTGGGACAAACTGCAGACATCTCATCTGGATCAGTCTTCACTGCAGTTCTAACAAGATGATGCATTCAATGTTTTCTGAGAGAAGGTGTTTCTGTTCCGTGCTGTGCACAGAAGGTGATGTTCTGCTGTGGTGCTGTGGGAGAGCTGCCCAGCACTGACTCCCAGAAGTGGTTTCCTTTCCAGGGGAGGATTCCTGATGGCCCTGTATTAAAAAGCACACTAGCACAGGCAGCAAGACCTTTACTTGCTTTAAATTGTGATAAAACTGAATGCATTTTATGTGAATTATTTTAGGTTACTGGGTCAGAGGCGGGAGCAGGAAGTAATTTGGAGTTGTTGCCATCTAATGGCTATTCTGTGTTCTTGCCCTAATCTGGAGTGGGTAGATCCAGCAGTTGGAATGCCACTCTCTGCTCTGTTGTGACACTCACCATGTTCAGTACCTGTCTTCCTCTGCTGCTTGCCTCTTTCTCACAAATGCCTTTTTTATGTGGCTGTAAGATGATCTGATGCCTGGAAGCTATGGGAGGATCCATTGCAGATTATTTAGCAGGAATGGGTGCTGATGAATGTTTCTTTCAGTTCTATACTGAATCCACTGCAGAAGTTTCCCTGGATTACTGAGACCTACTTTTAATCCCCAGCTCAAAACTAATTTTATTATATATTACAATATTGTTGTTCTAATTTACTAATAATAATTTACCCTGGAATATTAGTGAAAAGGAAAGAGAAATGAGTCATTATAATTGAAGCTTTCAAAACTGCAAAAAAAAATTTATAATCTCACCATAGTTTACATATTGTATATATTTGCTACTTGAATATGTGGAGAACAAGTGGCAACATTATAGTTACTCCTGTTTCCCACTGCATTTCTTGGAGGTGTATCCATCAGGAAAATCTGTTACATAGTAGATGGAGTTGTCTGACACTTCACGAGAGGTGGAGAGGATTGTGTTTGAAGCACAGATTCTGGACCATAAGGAAACACTTGTCTCTTCAAGATAGGTCAAGGAAACCCCTTTACAAAGCTAATGTAGCCTCCATGCCTTGCAGAACTTCTTAGCAGCATTCTGTGTGTATGTGCCTCATCCACAACTGAAATAACAGCAGTTGGGCTCATTTTACTTTATCCAGCTGAAAGGGTAATTAGTTCTGTGACTGAAAAGGCCCATGGGAGTGTTGGTGACTGTAAGTAATTACATTCTTTTTCTTATCCAAAGTCTGAGCTCTAGCAGCAGAGTAATTCCCAAAATCTATGGATTCAGTGTAATCAAATTGATTATATTAATCTATGAATATGCTATTTATGAAGCTTTAAAAATATTTTGCAGTGACCTTGCTATTTCTCTTTCATGCTTTGCTGAATTTGTTTGGCATTACTGTCCAGATTGATGGATCTGTATGGAAGTTGTCTTTAGATGGAAGAAAATACATCAGCATGACAGATTATCCTCCTTAGAAATCCCTGGGTTTTTTAGCTCCAGCTTCCATTGGTGGGAATACAAACTGCTATCCAAAAAATAGCAAAATAGAAACCACCTACTAGCACCATGTCACACAGAATGCAAGGTTATGGAGACTTAGTTTTCAAAATCCAAGTGTGCCTTAAATTGGTAAATGGGCCAACAAGGTCTATGTTAAATTCATGTTATATATTATTCAAGAATGTGACACTAGAATCAGTGATTGGCTGTTAAATCCAGATCTAAGGTAGCAGGCTTTGGACATTATACAGAAGTACGTGTGAAGAAGGGTTGTTTTCAAGTAAGCAGACCTATCTTTTGAAGGTAGAAAGACTGAGTATTTTGGAAATATAAGAAATTGTGACATGAGGAACCTTTTTTCATTAGTGTGTCATGCTAGGATTACACCATTTTCCTATTAAAAACTTAATGTCACCCTTCTGCTTTTTATTAGTTTTCATTTATTCAAGGTATGAATATAAAATTTGGTCTACTTTGTTGGCATACTAAAACTTTAACAGTAGAAGTATTCATTAAGTAGGACTGCAGATGCAGTTTACTCACCACAATGCATATTTAAATGCCTTGTAAAACTATGTGAATGAAAGAAGAAAAAAAAATCTGTTTGCAGATTGTGGAAAGAGGATGATAAAATGAGAAAATCCATTGTAGCTTTTTTTTTTTTTTAATTCTTTTGGCATTAAGTGTGATGTCCATTTCCTTTAAAAAAAAAAATATATATATATATAGTGCAAATAGATGCATAGAAGAATTGTTAAAAGAGAAAAGAAGTTGTGTGAAATATCTGTAAAATCATTGCCCTATGTCTGCTTTTCCCTAGGCTTGATTTTCCCTAGTGTAAAGAACACAAAAGGTGACATGTATTAAACATATATATATATAATTCCCAGAAGATAAAAGTTGTTCTATAGAAAGGGAATGTGATATAAATAGAATGATCAGGGCAGTCAAAAGTGAGGGGTAAAAAAAAAACCCACAAAACCTGAACCCCCAAAGCCAGTGTCCTTACTAGTTTAAGTGAACTCTGCTGTAGATCTAGTTCCAGAGATGTATAAATTCTTCCTTTTGGTGCTTCCCTCTTCTCAGCCCTGCTATGAATCCATCATCCTGATGTCCATCAGAAGCATTGAAATAGTGTATTTTTGCTTTCAAAAATCAAGATGGTGCAGAGATTCAGGAATGTGTGGGAGGAGAAGAGGTGGGTGCATCTTGTAGCTTAATAGAAGGATCTGAATTCTTCTAACAGTGCTTAGTGTCATATGACTTGGGATAGAAGATAAAAAGGAGGCCTCTGGGTGAGGTTGATGAAGAGGAAATGATTTGCAGTGAAGCAAAAGTCAAACACCTTCTCTTCTATGTACAAATGTTTTATTGTATCTTTGAGAGAATGTCGGTGTTGGTTTCCTTGAGTGGGGTATGCTGGCTGTAGCAGAGAGACAGCCAGACCTTGTCAAGCTTGAGGAAATGCAGGGCACAGCTCCACCATTTCATGTGAATGAGCAGGATTTGGACTTTTGAATGAAGCAGGAAGATTTAGCTGTGCCTACCTGTTTTCATCTTATGCAGATTTCTCCTTAAGAAGCATCTCCATGAGCACCAAAATAGAGCACTTGGGTTATGAAATAATGTGTCAGCACTTATAATCTAAATATGGCCCAACAGTTTCCTCAACTGAATTTGTTATTGTTCTCCTTTTAGGAACTCTTCTTGGTCATAGTAGATTATAAAGTTGATCAAAAATATGGCAAGAGCATACTGAAGCATCATTTCTTGTTTAATGAAGGAGGGTGGACATTGGAAAGATAATTTCTGCTTGTCAGATTATTTATCACCTATAGACTTTAGGTTCTATAGGCCAGCACAGTAAGAATCTGATTAGGCTTTAATACTTGTTTGGAAGTTAACTGTGTCACACCCATCTTTGGAAAGCTACTTTTACCATTTCTGTTTTTCTAATCATATGCCTCAGTTGTATGCCTGTATTTCTTAAAGGAGCAGAACTTTGTGAATGTCCATCACATGTCTGTGAGCAGTACAGCGGTGTGTGGTGCATTGCAAAATGCTGAAGGGTATTATGCACTCGTATTTAGAGGGTGTAGTGCCTTTCCTTAGCCTGGCAGAGTAAAATCTGTGAAAGCTCTTTTTGCCACAACTGAAGAGTTTTAAGTGTTCTTCAGACATAAATTGACTGTATTTTTGTTGCAATTCATAGAAGCCTGCTCTTCACTAAACCTGAATATCTATTTCTTTTTCATCTTAACTAGAGAGTAAGAATTCAAGTTTTAACCTCAGAAGGTGGTTTTTGGCTTTCATGTTCTTTTGTATAGAAAAGAGACTTGTGATTCCTGCAAATAATCTGCTTGATGTTTTGGGATAGCTGGTAGTTCCTCTGATTATATTTAACTGATGCATCCTGTGACAGCCCTACTTTTAGGCAACAGTTTCATATACTGCTGTCCATTACCATTTTTCTCACTGTACTATGGTAATATCTTTTCTAGTGTCTGATACTACATAAAACAGGCATCCTGAACAAAACTTTTACATATGAACAAGAATTCAACACTTTCAATATTACAAAGGCAATAGGAAGACAAATTTTTATAATGCTATCCAGTCTTATTTTAAAACCGATGTACATTCTCAGCATTGAATTCTTGCCTTGATTAGGACTAAATTACTGACAAGTATTACAGGCTCTTTCTGTTTTCACAAGTATTTGGATTGGGACACCTCAACATATTTTACTCTTGAGATTGCACTGGTGCTTCAATGTGCTCTTGTTTACTTTCTGATTAGATCAGTATAAAAATATATGCAGCCAGACTTGTTTTAATCACTCTGAAGTAATTAAAAGGAAGGCTCTTCCTCTTGCTTTTCCAAAAGCCTGTTTTAGAACGTAAGACTTATTCTTCATAATGAATTTTGCTGATTTGTATCAGACTGAAATTGTAAGATATCTGAATAATTTGTGTATTTCTTCCCCAATGTTGTTGAGTACAATGGAATTTATATTTTAAAGTTGTGCTCCACAAGCCTGCCTTTTCTAGTAGAGCAGCTTTGAATACAGCTCAGGGTGCCTTTTCCCTTTCCCTCACCTTATTGGTTCCATGGATTGTTTAGCCTATTTCTGTGACTAAATCCCTTACCTTGTAGGGCTAATTCTTGCCTGTGCTCCCTTGCAGCTCAGACATCCTCTAGTGTTTTCACGGAACTCATGATCACTATATCAAAACTTCGTACACAACCATAGCATTTATTTGTGTTTTCCTGTTTCCTTTGTCAATGTTTTGTGGGCTCCCAAATTTTGTTGGAGTGGTTTCCCTCTAATTCCAAGAAATCTGTCATTCACAGTAATAGGACTGATCCCTTTCCTGGGTATTCAATCGTGTGTGTTGCTGTACTTTTATTGTATCAGAATACAACATGCTCAGAAATGCTTAGTATCAGTTATGGGATTTTAGTAGAGGAATAGGGTAGTCTGGCTTGTGAAGATGTGCAATTTTATTTCCAATTACATTATCTTGATGATGTTCCCATCACAGCAGTTGAATAGGCAGTGGCATTTCAATGTCTCTCACATCCTGAATCCAGCCGACAAATGACTGCACCATTCTTTACCTTTATTAGGAAGGTGGAGATTTTGTTTGCTCTTTTTAAGAAAGTACCCTGAAATTTCCACTACAGAATTACCCAGATAAGCGTGTGTTAAATTTAGGTTTTTAGGAATGAAGACCTGCAAGGATTCAGTTACAGTTAAATATTGCCTGCTATTTAAAGAGAGAACAATATTTTTTCACAAGCGTGAGATGCACACAATCTGCTTCATGCTGTTTCTGCAGCATCCTCAGGCAAAGATGTAGAAAACTGCAAGGATTCAGTAGCTGAAAATATCAGCCATTAGCAAAGCTCTAACATTTGTTATGAGTATCTGACTTAATTCTCATCTCTCTGTAAACCTTGTTATATCAAAGTAGTTCAGTGCCTCTTATAGGTAGTCCAACATTTGCCGTGCTTAAGGTGGGATCTCAAATTTTGCCCTCCCCATCTGTGGGAAGGTGACCAAAGCATTGCAGCAGTAGCAGCAGTTCAGTGCCAGGTTGCTCATATGCTCAGGAGATGTTTCACCTGTCCTTCTACCTCAATGTTCATCAAACAGCTGCTTGTGCTGTTCATAAGCCCAGGAAAAGAAATCATCCATGACAGGCTGCCATTCCTACATCTTCCAAGTGATGGTAGATGGATGGAAGGTGTCTGAAGTCAGCTCTTTGAACCGTGTGTGTCTTTATCTTGGTATCCTGGCTGTAGTTGTCCATATTTTGAGCTTCAGACAAACATCTGATAGTCAAGGATCAACAAAAAATCCCACAGAAGGGAACAATTATTTGTGGTAATTTTCTTTAAGATGATTTTCTATTGACTTTCTAAGTGTACTGTTTTAGAATTGCTAGGAGATACAGGTAGATTAGTGAGAATGCAAGGCAATTTCCTTAGGAGCTCTACTGAAAACTTCTGGATATTGCGGGTTTTCCCATCTTCTTGCTTTTAGTGTCTTAGCTTTTAAGTCTTTATCTCTCTCCAACTGTAACATTATGTAGATGTAATGATTAATTGCAACTTCATCCCTTTTCCTACATAGCCTTCTATAACTATCCTAATTAAACATGCACATGATAAAATTGCAAGCTCAAAAGAGCTGTCTGGGCTTGGGTGATAGCAATTAAATTACTTATATTTATAGGCATCAATATTTATCTTATGCCTACCGTCTGTCCTAGCTTGTAATCTATGGTTGAGTGTGTAGCTCACTGGCTATCATTAGCATTCCAGCTTCTTTTCTCTGGACAGTGTGTTCTTGCCTGAGAAGGGTATTGCTTTTCATTAGGATGATGTAGTAAGATTTTATTCTAACTTTTACAAACACTGTTAGTCTTTCTGTGTTCACCTGAGGCTTTTTTTCAGTTTAAGTTTTAGAAATGCAAGGTTTCAAGGTGCTTAAAATAAATGAGTCAGTGTCTCCTCCTGCCCCTGATTGTTCTCAAACAGGGAGCTCTTGCTAAAATTATTGAGGGTGATGCCCCTGACAAAAATATGGATAAACCAAGTCCCAGTTTCCACTGAGGTTCAGTATATTAAACAGGCCCAATTTCTTTTTCTTTTCTGCAGTTCTCCTTGGCTCTTGCAGGGTCAGAAGCAGCAGTAGCACTTTGGCTGTTCCCAGCTGAGTCATTTGGAATGCAAATCACTTTGTATTAATGCCAGAGGTTCCCCTTGTGCTGGGCTTTATATAAAATGTATGACAGATTGTCACATTCATTGAGCAGCCGGGAATAGGTAAAGGCTTCAGCTTTTGATCCAGTCAGAACTGGACTAGTATTGGAAGATCTTGGTCAGCTTTGCTTTACAGATAACTGTAGATCATGTCAGAATACTACATTGAGTGTTTCTGACTGATACTTTGATGCTAACCTAATTCCTTGGTGCAAATAAATACCAACCGGGGAAGCTTAGCAGAACATGTGCTCTGGGGAATACATTTCACCCACAGCCTTCCCCACCCACCCCAAACTAGATTTGAAGAACAGAAGTGAAGCTTAGGGAAAATTCCAAGCGGTATAAATTATCTGCTCTTGAGTGATCTGGCACCATCTGAGCTGCAGGGTTTTGGGGCTGCAGGAGCACATGCTGCATCTGTTTGAGAGAGTCTTGCAGCAAAGCTGGCTCGTCCTGTTATTAAGTGCTGCAAGTTTGAGTAGGGATTCTCTTCCCAACTGGACAAATAGAAATCCAGTAAAGTGGACCTTGTTTGAATCTGTGGTGTACTAATGATAATAAATTGTATCCATAAACCGCATTGGGTTTTAGTTGCTATTCAAAGCTTTTGTGCTACTGTGACACTTGATTCAAAAATACTAATTTAGAAGAAAACACTAAGTGTTCTTTTCCTGCTTAGTCCATGTTGCTAGGACAAGGTATGAATGTCTTTACCATTTCAATTTTAACTAAAGGTGAAATTTCTTGGGAAAAACAGTTTGTGGACTATGGAATATTTTCTTTTCTATTGTGCAAATCTTAATTTCTGAGGTTATCAGCTTTGATTCGTCTGAGTAGTTCTGTCAGCACAATCAACAGCACCAGTGTTGGGGAACTTCCTCTGAAAACTGAGGATAGTGACTATAAAAGTTACTAATCAGCATGGTGAATAGGAAGAGCAATGAGAGAACACTGAAGACTGTTACACAACTCTATTAAAGCCCCCATTTTGGAAAATTATGTTGCTGTCTGGGTCTCTCACCCTGACTTATTGTGCCCTGGGTTTCAAAGATGTTGCTTTTTTGGGGTCTTCTACATCATTTTGTGGATACAATAACTTCTTAAAAAATAAAATTTTGATTACGAGGCTTTGAACAAATTCCTTATGTAACAATAGGACCTCATGTTCTCTCTTCACTGTCACACTAAGTTCTCTGTAACTTCAATGCACTCTAGATCTAGAACCTCAGTGCTTAGTCACTTGCATTATAGAGTTCCTCTATGAGGGAATGTGAATTGGGCAAGCAGATGGAGCAAACAGATGAGCAGATTTTGGAAGCATTGTGAAAATAGGTCTTGAAAGGGTTTTTAGTATGGGAAGCCAATAGAACTGGATGAATAAGAATGGTGCACTCATCAGGCTTTTTTCTTTCTGGCTCTGCTTTTCCCATAAACTTTGGTTTCTTTGAACTTAGACCATAATTGCCCTGAGTTCAAGATCCTCTTTTTTTATGGGGCCTCTGCTTTTAAAACATAGATGCTTTCTCTGCTCTGCAGGTGATTTCATTCCTTTTCAGCAAGTTGTGTGGTCTGATTCTCTTATTATCCTTGTAACAGTAATTTTCCCTTTGGGACAGGAGGTAGTCTAGAGGCAAGACACTATGAAAACCAGATGGGCTATACATATTCAAAATGGAGCTGGTGAAGCTGAGAGCCTCTTTTGGATCTTATCAAGTGTGTCTTTGTATGAGTGCTAAAATCAACACTTAAACTTCTGCCAAATTTTTTAATTTCCCTTCTATTTTGCAAACCAACTTAGTCACTTCCACTTCTGTCTAAAGTGATGCAGGTAGAATTTTGATTTTGTTGCTTCTATGCTGGAATTGAGATTTACAGATTCTTGACAACGTTGGTGGCATGTGAAAGCCACGTAACCATGCAGGGGAACTTGTGGAGCTCTCCCGAGCAGCTTGCACACAGCACCGTGTGTACCAAGACCACTCTAGCAGTATTTTTTAACTCATCTTCTAAATGTTTTTCTGTGACTTGCCTATTTTGGTATTCACAGCTTCAGATCTGGAACATAGTTTTTAAAACTAGTTCAGACTGCCCACAATAATTATAATGTGGGAAGTACTGTGTTATCCACCTGTACAGATCTGTTATGTGTGGACCTGCAGACAGTTTGTATGTTAATGCCCTGCTTTGAAAGTCTAGATTTGAAGGACAAGCCATGAGGTAAGTGCCCAGTAGGATGTTCCATGTGCCATAGGTGGCTTAGATTAAAATCTCCAAGTTGTTAAATGACTTTGCATTTGGAAAATCTTGAGCAGCATGCTATGTTAATTATATATGTAAATTCAATATTTTTCTCCTTTTTATAGGAACTGGAGACATTGTTGCTGTCATGATTACAGAATCAAAGGTTAAGGAGATCCTGAATTACTTGGAAAAGAATATTTCTGTCCTGATGGCAATAGCAGTGGGGTCCCGTGTTCCTCCAAAAAACTTCAGTCGGGGCTCTCTAGTCTTTGTGTCAATATCATTCATTGTTTTGATGATAATTTCTTCGGCATGGTTAATATTTTACTTCATCCAGAAGATCAGATACACAAGTGCACGTGACAGGAATCAGGTGAGTTGACTCCTTTTGCTTTTTTCCCCTCTGTGTTCTGGAGGTGATATTTCTATATACAGTAGTTGATGGAGAACCAGGATTCCTAAAGAATGTTCATCAGTGTTCAGAGCCTCCCTGTTCTGAGGCAGGGCTTTATGCTGGACAAAGATTTTTATATAGAAAAGCGTTCTCATCCTGAGCAGCACCAGTGCAAGATTTTACTATGTGACAGGAAAGAATAGAACCAAAACAAAATATTTGGGGTTTGATGAGCATAAATTCAAGGGGAAGATAGATTTTATGTTGGCTATATAATATATACTGTGTGTATGTTGGGAATGGGGAGGAAAGTTAAATTGTGAATGAACTTATGTAGTGTAGGGGAACACAGAGCTAATGTTTGTAAGGATTGCTTCATTAATAGTTACTTCAGAAGCTGTATAAAGGCATTTCCAAACTATAATTGGTTATGAATGTTAGGGTACAAAAACTACCATATAGAGCTGCTTAGTGAACTGGGTTAACTTTGAACTTCATTCAAGGTCACAGTTGGTATGGAATGCCTGATTCTCCTGGTCATATATTTTAAGTAAAATTTTGTCTAATACGCCTTTCTTACATTCTTTTTCAACTCCTTAATTTATTTAAGAACTGAAGTAAGTATGGCCATACTCCAAGATCTTGACTAAATCAAGTCCTCAAGTCAAATATGGATTGAAGTTTAGAAGTAAATGTTTTACTAGTGTGGACTTAATGACCCACTGTCCCCATACTGTGCCTTGGCTTTTATTGAGAAGGGTCAGTAAACCTCAGGAAATCCCCTGAGTCCCCTTTGCCTTTGTATCGCTCTGTCAAGTCAAACTTAGAAAGCTGCTGACCTCTAGTCACTGTCCCCCCTTTTCCCCCAGATTATAGCTAATACAGAGGAGCTCCCTGTGAAGCAGTGCTTCAGTGCTTTGTCAAACCTAAACAAAATGCAAACTTACAAAGCCTCAGTTGTGACAGAGGATTTCCTTTTTTCATTTTTATAAATAGTGTCTCATGCTGCAAGTCTCATGGGCATCCTGTAGATTTTCCTAAGGATGCCATTCTTAAATGACCACACTGGAACCAGTATTTAGTGTGGTCCCTTGAGTTGGTGAAAGTTTAAATATAATTGTTACTCAATGAGTGTCTGTGGAATATTAAATTGTGCCTTCTGCATCCCCTACATGGTTCTTAGCCTTCTTCCAAATGTCCATGTTTCAAAACAGTTGCTCCATGGGGAAAGGGCTTTTATGACCTTTTTTCTTTCTTTAGATTTTTACAAAGGTCAGAAGAAACTTGATGAAAATTTTATGTCGTTGAAAAAGCTGAGCTTATTAAACTTTAATAAGAAGGTGGCAACAGCTACAGCTTATTTTTAAAGAGCTTTGAGAGCTTTCACAGAGAGAAGGTTGTACTGTTAGTGTTGAAATAACTTGGTTATGGCTATGATGTTGGTTTTAAGTTATGCTGAGGCACGCTTTAAAATAAATAAATAAAAAAAAGGGAATAACATCCTGTGTTTTGTAGATGTGCCAGTAGATACTGGTATTTCACATCATTACTCTTGTGCACTTCCGCTGGAGCTCTTTTGCATGTAGTGGTGGCTGTTTCCATCCAGACAGTTCTGGGTTTTAAAAACAAGTCTATGCTGTTGCCCTAGCTGGCAAAAATAGCAAATCCTGGGCATTTCCAATGTTAACATAAAAAAATACTTGTTAAAATTAGAAAATTATGGAGATGGATCTCTAAATTGAAGAGATGGAAGGGTTTTTTAGCTAATTAATTTACATGTATAACAATGAGAACATGTCTACATTTTGAAAGAGTTTTGCTGAAATATTATACTTCTGACAGGAAAGTAATATTTCTTTAAGATTTCTTGTAGTGTATATAGAATCATATGCAGTACAACCAAATATAGATACTACCCCCAATTACTTAGGTGGTAGTGCTGGCATTTCAGTTAAACGCCTTTTCAACCTTGTTTCTCTCTCTGTAATCACACATTTGGCTATGTAGTAATTATCTACTCTAGCAGTGTGACAGTATATTCCGTGTCACTAAGCACTCGGGCAGACATGCTTGTTTCAGGACATGTTGTTTAGATTTGCTTAAATTGACCAATTTCTCACATGTTGAAGTCAGAATGAGATTTTTGACTTCAGGAAGAATATGACTTCCCCACCCCAGCTCAATTTCTGATGCTGCATTTCCTACATGAGTATACTTTAGTAGTTGTGACTGAGTATCTGATTTATTTTTGTAACTGTGGCACAGTTGGTTGTGGTGGACTTCTTCAGTCTCTGTTCTTCTCAAATTCAGTCTTCTCAGTTTCAGATTGTATGCAGAGAAAGTGTAGGATACACGGGGGTACACCTTAGGAGGGATGTGATTTAGAAATGTATAGGAGGTGGGCACAACAACACTCATTTGTTTCAAGCTTTATGGGAGGCTTGAAAGGTGCAGTTTCCATTCTCAGAAACAGCCCATCTCTTTCAACGGCAGAGTGCTTAGTACAAGATGGAGGTGAAGGATGAAGTACATTAACCTCTCTCTTCCCAGTCAGTGTAAACCAAATCTGATGTCTCAGGTTCCTGCAACAAGACAACATGAGCCTTGTTCCACTCGGTGCCCTGTCTCTGGGATCCCAGCTGGCAAAGAGCCATTAGTAGTTGGCTGGGAACTGGGCATTGCAGTAGGAACTAGCACTTGAATTGCAGGAATGACGACTCCTGTCCAACACTGGTGGCCATAAAAACAGCATAAACAACAAAAAAATAGCTTGGCCTCTGATGTTGAGGTTCAGCTTCAAACCAGTATTCATTTCAGTTTTATTTAAGCCTGTATTGGCTTATTTAGATTGCATGACCCAATTTATTTTTTTTTTCTTTGTGAGATCCTAGTGGTTTTGGGTAATAGCAAGAGAGAAACTAGGTTACACTGAGAGGATTTCTTATGTCTCAGAATAAAATCTGCCTGCTCAGGTTAAAATAAAAATAATACAAGTTTAAGAAGAGAACAAGGGGCATCTTACAGCACACTGAGTAAAAAGCAGTATGAACAAAATATAAAGGAAAACAAGAGAGCATGTTGCTTCATCTTTTAACCTCTGGGATGGGTTTGATTAGTCCTGTCACACAAATATTGGATCACTTTTATGGATTTTTCTATGATCGGTGACGTTTATCCCATGTTTATCCGAGTGTATTTGTGAGCTCAACTGTTGTTTTCTTTCTTTCTTCCTGACAGATCCTGTGTGCTTTGCTATGTAAGCTTTTTGTCTTGTGTTGGCCCTCTGCCATAGTGTGTATTGAATTAGTTAGTAAAACTAAGTTAGTATTGAGCCCAAATATGTAGTCATAAAAGACAATAATGAAGCTTGATTATCAGGGTTAATTTGTGTTCTTTTCTTGTCATTTTATTAGCGTCGTCTTGGAGATGCTGCTAAGAAAGCCATTGGTAAATTGACAACCAGGACAGTAAAGAAGGGTGATAAGGTACAATGATAAGATTTCAA
Source organism: Megaceryle maxima (assembly GCA_024605025.1). Taxonomy (NCBI): domain Eukaryota; kingdom Metazoa; phylum Chordata; class Aves; order Coraciiformes; family Cerylidae; genus Megaceryle; species Megaceryle maxima. The sequence goes on along the minus strand of JANHGN010012993.1, from coordinate 25,184 downwards.
CATGGTAAACTTGAGCATCATGTTTCATTTTTGCTGGGGGAAACAATCTGGTTTTTTCCTTTCTGCTTCTAATTTGCCTTTTCGGCTTCTGATTTATGACCTTGCCCTCCTTGTTGGAGGCTTACTTTGTCCTGTGGCACAGTATTTTGTGTGACTTTTAGTATCAATATATGCTGTAATTCTTCACATTTAAAAGAATTTTTTTCTGGCTTAAATGCTATTTGTATTCCATCTGGAAGCTGAGAGTGGTTTTGTGTGCTGGCTGCGGGTGTTGCTCGTAGGAGTGCGTAGGGCTAGCATTGTTTATGTGGAATTCTGTACGCTTAGAGTTGCTCCGTATATAAGTTGTGTAAAGTAAAAATAAATGGAAAAGACAGGTAACAAAGGACACTCTCTGATGTAAAATAAGAATATCCAGTAATCTGCAGGGGAGTATAAACACTATTATTAGAGACATTTCATTAGAGACAGTAAATGTTACTCCAAGAATATTTCTTGCCAGTGTACAAACTAAAATATATGATGTGCTAAGTCTTAGACTTTTTCCACTTTTATGAGCAGTATTGCTTTCTCTTTGATTCTGAAAGAAAAAATAGTCAATCTTGCATAATTTTTTCTCTCTAATTTGCAAAAGGCAAGGGAATTCTAGCAATTATTTGATTTGCAAGAGATTATTTCCTTGGGCCTTTTTAGTGTGATTCCTTTTTATCTTTCTTATCGACACTATCAGCAATGGAATATTAAGAAGTGGTGGAAAATTTTGCTTCCAGAGAGAAAGCAGAAAAAATGCCTTTCTGCTTTCTCCCTCTCTTTTTAGCTTTATTTCATGACAGCCCACTGAACTAAATCTTTTCTGTGAGTATGGGGGTATGTACAGATAACAGGAACTTCTCCATATTAAAAGAAAAGATGCTGTTGTCTTGACAGCATAAATTCAGAACTGGTGACGTGGGTTGCAGCACAGACAACAACAACAACAAAAAAACCCCACAACAATGCTAATACCCCAAAAAACACCAACCAGCCAAACCCTTAATAAAATGGAAGTTTTAGCTCTGAAACAAGTTGAAATAAAGACTCTAAGAAAATCACCGCTATATTTTATAGTGATTCAACTGAATATTAGAATAATTTTAGGCCTTAGCTTATGTTTCAAATGATCATTTTCTAGCTTCAAATGCAGGGAGAGTTTTTTGTTGTGTGTGATACTTCTATTTCTCAAGTCATGTTGGAATATGATAACCCAGTCATTGGTTTTGTATCTTCTTAGTAACAGCCACTTGGCACAATACAGCTCCTGTACTGGTCACAACTGCTTTTACGTTTCTTATAGCTTCAACTCTTGACTTAAATTTTCACTCTGTTCATTTTAGGAAACAGACCCAGACTTTGATCATTGTGCTGTCTGCATTGAGAGTTACAAGCAGAACGATGTTGTTCGCATTTTACCATGCAAGTAAGCTAATAAGGTTGCTTTGTTTGGAAACTATTCTTTCTTTATGCTCCCTTCATATAACATATGCATTGTAATTTATAGACACAGTTGTTAGATGTTTCCAGTCCTGATAACAGCCACTTTATTTTAGACTATGATCCCAAAAACTGTGAAGGTAGGTGCTGGCACTCTTACAACAATGGAGATTAAACGAAAGATTATGATCTTGAGGATGACCAGTTTGGGCATATTGGCAATTAAGATTGTAAGGGGCAGGAGTGAGAGCAGTGCAAATTTAAGGACTGAGCAGTGGGTGGACACAAAAAACTTCAGTATAATGAATCAAATACAGCTGGAGCATTCTGCACAGTAGATGTGCAACTTTGGCTGCTGGTTTCTGAAACAGTATAGGAAACAGAAATGCAGTCTTTGGAACCTTCATACCTCCTGTGACATCTGTCAGCCACTGCACTGTCATCTGTCTTTGGTCTCCCCAGTGCAACGTGTTCTTGGCTTATGTCTGAAAATTTGTACTTGTTGGGTATTCTGTGTTGGTGCTTAAAATATAACAACTTCCTCCACCTTTTATGCCATTCTTGTGATATTTACAGGTTTTCTGTTAGTTTCTATTCCTCATTGTTTCAGGATATTTGCTCTTGGATGCTTCTAAGTACTTTACCTGATGATTGGTTTTGATGAATTGGTACATTTTGGTAGCCTTAAGAATTACCAGGGACATCTTTCCCTTGTATTCTTAAATGCAAATCTTTCTTCTTATCTCCAGACAAAATAACCCACATGTAAGTTATTTTGTACAGCTGCAGCCAAGATCCACTAATTTGGCCTGTGCTTGGTATACAAATAGTGTTTTGCATGATACTCTAGAAGCAGTAATGTCATGGTGCTGGAGTCAATCTTCAGTCATGCAGCAGCAGTGCTTAAGAGCGCATTACTAGTCTTCTAAATCCTCCTGCGGGCTGTTCTGAATAGCTGGAATATTTTTCTTCTAATGCATAATGGGTTTCTATCACCATAAAAGGAAAAAAGCATTTTCATATCTTAGTGATCCAAATATGTGTGCATTCTACTTCTGAAACCAAAAATATAATTCAGTTTACTTTTCTCTATATTCTTTATGTCTTGGACTATGATAAGCAATGACCTAGTTTTGATTCTCAGTGTTGTTGTTTAGTTAATACACCCTAGAAATTTTTGTTTAGAAACTCTTATTAAAAATATTTAGGAATAGAAGAGCTTGTTCTTACACCTGTAAATGTTTGTAAGCTTTTGGTTATGCGGATGCATGTGCATTTCTATTTTACAATTTGGCCAATTTTACTCAAAGATGATGTCCCCTTGCCCTAAAAAATGTACTCCCAAGAGTTAACTAAAGATTCCTGAGAGTTTTGTCCTATATTGTAATCTCAAGTAAAGCTTGCACATGTGAATTAAGCCCTAGTCTTTGATTTGTTATGTAGAGGATTACTTAGAAATTAGAGGAGGAACTTCTGGAAACTGCATGCCAGTTTTGGAACACTAAGATGGTTGTTGAATAAACTTCCTCTTAAGAAAGTTTCACTTCTGTAGCTCAGGGTAGTAGTCTGAGGCTCAAGGATGCAGAATGGAGGTTCACCCTCTGTGCCTTTCTCTTAATACTGACCAGAGGTCAGAGGGAAGTCCTTGCCAACAAAGAGAGAATGAATCTTCATCTGGTAGGAAAGTTTCTCCTACTAAGCACAAGGCAGAGTTGGGACTAAAAGTCTACTTCTTGAGTTAAACAACTGCCACTGTCCAAGCTATAGGTATGTTGCTAGTATCAGCAGATAAGACACAGACCATTTAACCAAGATGATAATTGATTTTTTTTTTTTTTAACAACAACAAAAAAAGTTTTTTTGAAGTCCACTTCCTTCAGACACCTTTGGTGAGCTGCAGTCCTGCAGACAGGAAGCTCCATGCTCTTGGGGATAATTACAGCTGCTGCAGGGAGCTGGATGAAGGTGCACCTGGCAGCCATCTCAGCACAGCCTCCTTGAGCACAATATCCCATGTGAAGGAGATATCAAGGCTCTTGTGTAGATCCTTTTCTGTTCTGTTTTTCACAAGAATGTAAGGTCAGGGAAGGCTCAGATAACATTCCCAACAAAGGCTGTATGACAACTTTTTATACTTGTTTTAAATCTTTCATCTGATGCAGCTCAGCTTTGAGTGCAAAACCATCTTGGCTAGACAGAAACATTCGGATGGATACTTTCCACAAGACATTTATATTTATAGATGAAGAGCCAACCAGTACCTGCAGAGATGAGTCTAATGAATTTCAGATTGCATTTAAGACTTTTCAGTCTTTAGCATCTGAGATGTTTCTCCCCAAATCTTGTTTTGGAGATTTAATCCCTTTCTACTTCCTGATACTTCAGCCTCTCATTTCTGTGCAACATGGAAAGATAGTTGTCACAGTTTAGGGTCAGGGTGGCCCCTTCGACCTATAACAGACGCTCTCTGTTAACCCCTCTCCCTTCCCAAAGAGGAAGAGAAGGAAAATAAGGGAGAGAGACTTAGTGATTAGAAAAGGAAACTAGAACACCTTGAATAAAAATGAAAATAATAATAATAATAAAACTAGAATATTTAAAAATATATGCAAAACCAGTATGGAACCCAACCCCCTTGATGGTAATTACATCACTGTCACCAATGATGCTGTGGAGCAGGCACCAGGGGGTCCCAGACTGGGCCCCGCAGAAGATGGGAGCTGTGTTCAGAAGCTGGATTCTGGTCCTGGATTCAGGAACACACTGATCAGGATCGAATGGGATCGAAGGCAGAATGGACAGAGTCCTCCTTGGATGCGCTGAGGAAGGAACTGAAAGAGAACCTGAGCCAAGCCAAGAAAAGCTGTCAATGTGGTCCAAGAGGGGAGAGGAGCCTGGAGTCAACAGAGAGAGAGTGAGCTGTAGACCCTCCAGATCCTTTTGCTTTATACTGACTGATGTCTATGGGCTGGATACCTCGTTGGTCAGTTTGGGGTCACCTGCCCTATCCGCTCCTCCCTGCAGGTGCGACCTTTCACTTCCCTGCACCCCCAATGTGGTACACAAGATCCAGCAGTGGCCTTGGTCTGCACACCAATCCTTGGTAGTAACTCTAACCATGGGGTGTTATCACTGCCAGCAGCAGACACTGTCTGTGAAAACAGGCTGCTAGCTTCAGACAGTGCAGTTAGAAGAACTGAACTGAAAAGTAAAATCAGTGAATAGAATTAGTTCTGTTCTCACTCAAACCAGGACAGTAGTTTAAAAAATAATAAAAAAATACAGCTGCAAGAGAGTCTCTTAAGCTAGATGAGAAAATAAATTGCAAGCAAACTATGGAGAAAATGGCTTGACCAAGAGGAAGCAAATGAGAGGCTGGAAGTTTTTCTTACTGTGCCTGCTGAGGAAGCTATAATCATTAGACAGAAGGAATCACTGACACCTGACATCCTTGCTGCTTTCATCAGTTTAAAAGTATCATTTCCCTTTGGTACTCCAATTGTCCTCTGCAGTTAAGTATGGTCTGTCACTCTGTGCCTCAGCAGAGAGGAGTCCGGTCCGGTCTGGGCAGACACAGCAGGCAAAACATACCAGCAGCTGAACAAGCTGCACCTAAAATCCTTTAGTGAAACACCATACTTGTGATGTAAAGATTTGTGACAGGTGGGAAATTGTGGCTAATTTAAAAATCAAGTGAAAATGATTGCAAACAATGCAGTTGAACCTGTGTCATTCATTTTGTGCTGCAGAGAGAAATACATTCGGTACCAGCAGCCTATGGACATACCTATAGCATTTAGTGTACAGATAGATAAGGCACATGTCTGTTTTAGGCTTACAAGCCTGAGGAATGTGTCTCTTTTGTGAATATCAGTGTATAATTTAAACATAAGTAGAGTAAGCAAATAGAAGAATTCTAGCAAAAGACAAACCTCACATACAATTTTCCTTACTCAGATAGTTTAACTCTGCCAGCACACTGCTGTATCTGGGAGATGAATGACCACTAGGTGAAAAGCGATCAGGAGGGGGTAGTGTGAAGGACTAGTGAGAGAGAATGGGAGAGTGAAGTGACAGGCTAGAGAAGAGCAGAGAGAATAACATTGGAAAGGGCAGAAAGATGGCCTGGGAAGGGAAGGGAGGAAGGGAAGGAAGGAATTTACAACATAGGAGTACAAATGACTAGGGAATATGCTAAAAAGAAAAAAGTTTTGGAGCCAAATTCTTAATTCCTGTACTGGACAAGAAAGTGGAAAATGACAGAAATAACTAAGCTAGATTTTCATCTGTTATTCTGTGCTGCTGCAGTGAGCTGCTGCTTTTTTTTGGGCTTTCCCCCCCCCCCCCCCCCCCCCCCACCACCCTCAAGGGACCGCCCC
>JANHGN010012993.1:8624-19235 GCA_024605025.1 Megaceryle maxima | reverse complement strand
CCCCCCCCCTTTAGCAAATTAACACAATATCTCAGTGTCATCCTTTCTGCTTACTGCAGTGCCTCTGCACAGCCCCCATTTTCTGTGCTTCCTGCTTGCAAGGACAGTCTCTCTTTTCCCCCAGCAATACTGCATAGCTGTTGAAAGCACTGAGGCTGCTTTCCCATGGCATTGCCTGCTGGAGGGGGCACATGGCACCTTCCTCCCCCCAGCAGCAGGTCAGAAATCCCTCCTCAACTATGCTGGCTGTACTGTGCTGCCTGCAGCAGGGCAGGTAGGACCTGTGTGCTTCCTGCCAGCCCTGCTGAGAGGTTTGTACCCCAGGGCAAGGGGAGTAGCTGCCTCCAGCAGTAGCCAAAGATGCTACTTGGCAGCAGCACATCAGTCAGGTGCCTTTGGTGGGTTGCTGCATTGAGAGCAGGGAAGTGTAGTGAGCTCTTGGGAAATAGCACTTGTAAACTCAGTCAAACCCTTCTCCTTGTGTGACACAACAATTCAGAGGCATTACCCTACCAAAAGAGATTTCTAACTCACTTTTTCTGTGAAATGCTGCAAAGAAGCTGTGTTGTACAACAGCGTTGGTGTTACAGTGTTTATTACAAGCTGGAGGGCAACTGGCCCGGGTATGCTGACAGAGTGGAAAAATACCTGCAGGTCACCTGTTTGGAGTTATGCCCGCATGGGAGGCTCCTTCAGTGCTACCAGCCTGGTTGCCGGCCATGCTTTCACCAGCTGGAGAAGCAGCAGAAGCTGTGTCACACTTGACTCCTTGATGCCTGGCTCCTGAGGGAACATCATCAGCCGCTGTGACTTTGAGCAACTCGCTAGGAGCTCTTCAGATTTATGGTCTTGGGAAACAAGTGACAGAAATATGAATATGGAGAAGGTTTGTGATAGCAGAAAATCCAAGTGCTTACTTTGTCAGATTGAGTTTTTATAATAATTCATGTGTTTAATATCTTCACTGCTGTATAACTGCTTTTTAACCCTTGCAAGCGGAGAAATCCAGACAGAACCTGAGCCACTGTGATCATATCAGCAAGCTTTTTAAGGAGTAGATAAACTGCATAAGTAGTAGGCAGAGCCATGCTGATCTAAATCAACAAATGACCTTTAAAGAACTGCACATTTTTGAAAAATATTAATAAACATCCTTGAAGGTCTAGGAACTAAAAGAATTAAGAGGTCATAAAAATAGTTGAGCTGTTTTGGTGCGTCTGAACTGTATCAAAATGCTAATGACTTTAGAATACCTCATAATATTAGCAGATGCATGTTGGCATCCATATCAGTCGCCTGCTTCACTTGATCCGAGTGCTTCTACAGCACTGATTAGCTGATAACGATATATTAAAGCTGTTTTCTTACTTCTGTGGAGTCTTCTTGTCTGCTGTTTCTCAAAATATTAGATTTTCACGTTTGTCCTACTTAAAAAAACCCCAGACTTTGGAGACTAAAAAGGAAACACAAAAGGAAAACCATTATTTGCCAAACATAGAAAAATAGTATCTCTAAATGTTTCAGAAGATTTCTAACCATTTTCTATCACTTAGGATTTCTAAACATTGTTTCCTGTCGTTTTCTGAGTAATAAAGGGAAAGCATTAAGACCTAATAACACTAGAAGTGAGTTTGTATTTTGTGCAATTATTTGAACAGTAAGCAGTGTACGTATCCTGGTTTTCATCGCTGCTGTATTGCTGAAAGACACAGGCCAGCAAAGCACCTAGTTGAAATTCTATTCCTGCAATATCTGGGATGTAGACAAGTTCTTTTGCTCCCTGTCCATCTTCTATTGACTGTATTATACTCTCTTTCTGTGCATCTTTAGTTGGTACAGGTAGGATATACCAGTTGTAGCTGAGTGGGTCCTAGTTAGTTCAATATACTTTAGGCCCTCTGTCAGTCTTAGTGGCCATAGACAAAACATAATTAAATACTGTTGTTTTCTATGATTGTTAACAATTTCAGGAGGCCTTTCTCTCAGGTTGTTTTCCAGAGATTATTTTACTTAATGTTATCTGGTAGTATGCCTTCTTTGGTCTCTGGTTTTGAAATCCCAAGGGATAGGGAGAAGCTCTGGACCCCATGATGAGCTTATTGAGGCACAGAGCAGCAAGTATAACCTGAGAAGGGAGGGGCTGGAGAGTGAACTCCTTTGCTTTGGGGACATGCGTGACCTCTTAGAGACTGTGCTGATGCCTCAAACAGATGTCAGGAACTCCTTGTTCTGCCACTGCCCCTTTGCCTGCTGGTTTCAGAGCACAGCTCTTTGCTGGCTAAGCAGCCCTTGTAATTGCTGATCTTTGTCATGGTCAACTGTTGTGTTTGGGTGTGCCTGCTCTTTTTGGCTTTATGCTCTGCAGTCAGAGCCACTGGAAATGAAGGATCTGGGTTCTTGTAGGCAGCTATTCAGACTAGGTTATTATGAGTATTTGCTAAAGCTGTATTGTATAGAAGGTCTAGTGATACCCATTTCTGCCATAGATATGCTCTGAAAAGTTCTTTGCCTCTTGAAAAGTCAAGATGATGTTTCCTTTAATTCTTTTAATTTAGATATGTTGTTTCAGTCTATGCGTAGTCCGTCCTTGTTATAGTGGTTTATATCAGTCCCAACTCTGTTGCATTTATATTCATGTATGTGACTAAGATTTTGTCTGCGATGTAGGTGGCAGTTCAGACTGTTCTCTTGCAGACGTTGCTCCTGTGCAAGTAGAAGCCCGGTTTGCCTTTTCATCTTTGAAAGATTGGGGAATTTTATGACCATCATGTGATGATGGACATGTTTTTCTTGATATCAAGAAATACTGAATGTAGGAAAAGCCTTCTTTTTACTTAAACGTCATAATTACAAAACCCTTTCAAAATCAAACAAATGTGTGTTTAAGTTGGTTGCACTGACTTCTGAATAAAATGGACTGCTGGTGGATCTCTGTGCTCCTCCTTCGTTGCCCTGGTAATTCTGCCCATGTGCATACTCCTGTCAGCTAAGAAAGGAGAAACAAAATTTCCTTTTAGTTATTTCTTCCTCGTTGAAGTGTTAGTAAAGGGTTGCAACAACAAGCAAGAGGTTTTGGTTCTTTTCTTACTGCAATCAGCACAGTACACTGGCAATTCTAGAATTTGTTCTCCTGACTTAATTTTAAAAAAGAAACTATCTAAATGTTTGTCAAAGTAGTTCTCATTGTATAAAATAAAAGTGTCTGCAAATTATATGTGTCTTGTTTGTTGTTCTAGGCATGTTTTCCATAAAGCCTGTGTGGATCCATGGCTTAGTGAGCACTGTACGTGTCCAATGTGTAAACTGAACATTTTGAAGGCACTGGGAATTGTGGTAAGTTGCACTGTTGTGAGATCTTTTTCCTTCCATGTCCGAGACCCTGAACAGGAGAAATAAATATAGGGCAGAAAGGGAGAAGGGTGTTCAGGGGTTTGTAATACTTTTTTTTTTTTTTTTTTAAGTCTTTTTTTTATGCTTCTTCCTCCACCTCTTTAAAGTGGCCTGAAGGAGCAACTTTGGATAGAACACGTGAATTTGTGTGTTTCTCTCCTGTGTGTGGTCAGAGGACAGCTGTAGCAGCTGAATATCTCGTGTATGTGTGATTTTGCTCAATTTATAAGTTGGCTACTTGTAGTCACCATTGTAACATGGAATCACGTTTTTTCCAGCCAAATGTGCCATGTACAGATAACGTAGCCTTTGACATGGAGAGGCTCACCAGAGGCCAGCCAACTAGCAGGCGATCAGCACTCGGCGATTTCACCAACGACAGCTCTCTCAGCCTGGAGCCCCTGCGCACCTCTGGGATGTCACAGCTTCCACAGGACGGAGAGCTAACGCCAAGGTCAGGGGAGATCAACATTGCCGTGACAAGTAAGTTTTATTTGGCTTCCAGTGCTGTTTTATGATTTCCCTGGTATGTGGCAGTAGCTGGTGCTATAGGTCTGTGCTGTGGGGCCACAGTGACAGATTTCCCTTTAGGGACAGAAGTGACCTCAGCACCTTTATAAGAGGCACACACTCCATACCAAAACCAGTAACTCTAGGTATGACAGTGCCCAGGCTTTCATTATTCATGATCTATCCACCTAAATCTGCGTGCCAAGAACACTGGATGAACTAAAATGGCAACATAATAACCCTTCTGGATTTGGTAACTAGTAGGAGAAGCTGGATTGCCAAAACCATTATTTACCCTTTCAGAATACTTTACATGCAATAATATATACAAATATTTTACCTGATTACTATTCCTGCAGACATTTTTTTCTCCTGAGAACATTATTACTGGAATTCTTACCTCTCTTAGCAGATGGCTTTTCTTAGAATATTTGTGAATTAAAAAAAAGTATTTGATGTACCAACGTTTGAGTATAGTCCAAGTGTTTTATGACATCACAGAACCATTCCTGGTGCTGCTTGCAAGCTCTTACCTGTAAGAACAGCATGAGAAATTTCCACTCACCATATTTTATCTAGTGGTTTTAATGTATTCTAGCACTATAATGAATACATGTGGCATCACTTTTCCATATGCTGTGCAGTCTCAATTTGATGCATGAATTGTTTTTCTGACTGATTTGCAAAAATAGAATCCATGCAGTACAACAGTCTACTTTTCTCCTTGTAGTTTGCTTATGCAGGTCTACATTTTGAACTTAGTGACGCTGTTTGCCACTGATACATACCTATCTGCAACTGATACAGTCCATTATAGTGTTTCTTTAGATGCTGTAGCAAAGTAAATGCCTAATTGAAAAAGCTCATCTTATGAAAAACATAGTCTGTATCTAGAAATGTCCTGATCTGAGAAAGAAAAATCCTCGTACAAAATCTAGAGTCTTTAAAAGACAGCAAGTCACTTTGTCATGCAGTGCTCAACATCTGAGTCATCTTGTAACCAGCTCTGTTGAACAGAGAGCAGATCTGTCAGTGTGCTGCTCTCTTTGTCACGGGTGGGAAATTCCTCTGTAATTTAACTGAAACAATCAACTTCTTGGTTTTACAGAAGGTATTTTTGCTGTCTGTTCCCAACTGTAGTATTGCTTTTGCACAGATGGGGTGCCAGGGTAAAACAAGAAATAATCGGCAACAGTTTATTCTGACAATTTTCATAAAATAAAGCTTTAGAAAAGGCTGTTAATGTTTAGATTTTATGGATGACACATGCATTCTTTGATGCATGACACTTAAACCAAAAGTCATATTCAACAAGTGTTTGTATTCCGAACTATTACTATGTGCCATATTGATCTCAGAGAGGGACAACTTTGAGTAGTAAACATTCCTCAATAGCCTTCTTTATAAGACTTATTTGTTTAATGTGTATGTATACAATAATGCTGAAATTATTTTTCCATGTTGTGTTCCTGTCTATTAAATGGAAAACTCTAGCTGTGTTTTACTGTTGAACAAGCTATCCTATTTTTTGGTTTTGGTTTGTTTTTTTGTAAGTAACACTATGACATCTCTTCAGGAGGGAGGGGGCAAAGACACAAGTTAAGTGTGCAAAATACTGAGTGTGCTTATGTGAAGAGCCACATCTCAGCAAATCTAAACTGAACCTGACAATCTTATTTCTGACTTGGGGGGGTGGACAGAGGTTTCATTACATTTTTCCTTGTTCTTGCATTTCACTTCACTTCAAGTAATCTTTCTTTACCACTAACGCTTGGGCTCAGCCAGGAAATATTGTTGTGCCATGCTTTTTTTCCACACCTCTCTCCACTTCTTCTTTGCTAGCCTTCTCCAGTCAGTAACTCTGTGGCTAACCTCCTTCTGCTTCACCTCCTGGTGCCAGTCATGGCTTAGAAGCCTCTTGCCTCCTGCCAGTGGTGTTTGAGGGAAATATTGGCATCGCTTTGACATAAGCCTTCTCCCACGAGTGATTTCCTCCCTTTCCTTTGTCAACAGAAGAATGGTTTATTATTGCCAGTTTTGGCCTCCTCAGTGCCCTTACACTCTGCTACATGATCATCAAAGCCACAGCTAGCTTGAATGCTAACGAGTAAGTAAATATTCAGATGTTTCTGTAAATTTCTGGTAGATGCATGTCTTGGACAACATTGGGAACAAACACCAAGAGAATAGAGAAGGGGGGGGAAATGTAGTTTTCAAAGAATCAAATTACTTTTCTGCTTTTCTCAAATATAAGTCTCTTTCTTTAGGTTCCAAGGTAACATCTAAAGTCCCTCTTAATTTATATTTAGCTGGACTGTCTGAGGAAATCTCATTACTAAGTGGAGATATGGAACAGGGAAAAGAGATAAAATTTCTATTCAGTATTTGATTGATGGTCTAGGTAAACGTTAGCTTTCTGCCATAAAATCCCCATGCTCAAAATTCACCTGGCAAAGCCAAAAATTACTACCATCAGTTACCTTTGACAATTTTCACCTCAATTGTGTAGTCAAATTTCATGTAAAAAAAAAAAAATTCTGTATTCCTAGTTGTTGAACTTTCAGCTAAGAAAACAGGTATTCAAGTAGAAAACTACCATTTTGCTTTTGGGAGAGATGAAAGCAATGAATACAATGTTTCTTAAGTGAAGAGAGCAGACCAATCTTCTGACCTCTCATTTTAGTATGCTTAAGAATTGTAGTTGGAGTGTTTAAAGACATCCCTGCTTTCTTAATTATTTATAGACACCCCCACTGCCCTCCCTTCAGACAGGCTGGACAAGAAAACACTGCAGCGTGTGACTTTCAATCTCCTTTTATATTATTTTTTTTCAATAGTTCTGTGCGTGGGCAAGTATAAATCTGTTCTGCAGATAGGCTAACTAGGTACATCTAGCTATTTTTATTTAGGTGAATGGAACATTTGGGCTCATGATATATATTTAATCATAACATATTTATTTGGGAAGGGAAAGTGTCAACATTTTTCTTTGTTTCTGAACATCTTGATGCAGCCGAGTTACCATTACTGTGTTGACCTCTTACCAAAACTGATGAGATTCAAAGGCAGCGTTCTGGGCAGCCTGGAAATCTAGCTTTATAGACTTTTTTTTTCCTTGTGATAAAAGCAAGGATTTTGGGGTTTTTTTTAATTATTATTTTTATTTCTGTCTGGAAAGTATAAGATGGAAAAAGTCTAATTGTCTGCAGTGTAAAATTTTAGGCAGTCTCAAGGTAGTCCTCTTCAGGAGAGGCTATAAGAAGTTCTTAGAGGTTTTGGCCATCAGGGACCTTTGATTACCAGTAATTTGCAAATCTTCATTTCCTCCTCTTTTCAGATGCTAATTACAAAAGAAGAAAAGTTTTAGAACTTGAAATAGCCCTATCGAGTTTTCTGATTATTAGTTTGGTTTTCTATTGAAACTGCAGCTATCAGTCAGCAACTTGGTAACAGAGCTGTAGATGAATGTGGTTAATCTGCACTGTTTAATTTAACATGGATAATAGCTCGGGAAAGCCTGTAGCCAGATGAGATGTGAAATGGGAACGTCTGCATTTCTGGTCATTTCCACATCATTAGGAAGAAGACAAAGGAACTGTAGCCCGTGTAGTATCACCCAGATGTGGGCACTGATAGCAGTTCGATTTTTTTAGCCTTGCCTTGCAGCTCTTCTTTCTGTTGTCTTTTGGGATCTGGGTTTATTTGTACCAAAAGGGGAAGAGCTTCTTCACATTCTCAGAGAGCTGGGGCCTCCAGTGGAGTGTTTTCACTGTGATGTTCCCTTAGTACAAAGGGTGAGGTGATGTGAGGAGAGCTCCTTTCCCCAGTGATAAGAATGACAACATGACATATACAAGCATGCGCTTAGAGACAAACTTAAAAAAGCTAGCAACCCTAAAAACTAGAGCTGTCAAAAGTCACTTGTTTAGGTAACTGAGGTACCTAGCTGTAACTTTTAACCTCAACACTTTTTCAGCTGAATCCCTTAGGATCTGAGCAGCTTCCACAAGTGCTGCTAGGTTTGACTATTTTAGACAGTTTAAAATGTGTATGTGTGACACTGATGCTTAGGTTTATTGTTTCATTGACACCTTATGTTCCCCAGTGCCTGACAAAGCATTTGCTGGGCTGAGTATCATGCCAAATAGTTGGCAGCTCCCTCTCATTGTAATTTACATTAAATGTCATAACAGCACACCTGCCTTTTATGCTGTTTTCCATATGAAAAGCAATGCTGGCTCACCCTGCGTTTTTATGGTAGTGTTTCAAGAGGAAACCTAGGGGTTGTTTTCTTATCAGAAACCATCAGTAACAATAATGAGGCTACAGAATATGCTGATGCAAGTAAAAGATGCCAAACATTCTGCACAAAAACTCACCTAAAAACATGTCCTGATAATTTTTCTTCCCCCCCCCCCCCATGTCCTTCCTGCAGTGTAAACATACTTCAGAGCAATAGTTGTGGAGTTGTGTGTATATACTTATCTAACTTTGTGTAGATATGTTTGTGTGTGTATGTATATATATGCACACACATGCTTTTAACTAGTTCCTGATAAAAGTAAACATCGTCCAGATGATAAGAAAATAAGAATCCATCTGCTTTCTTTTGGTCTCATAATATTTGTGCACTATTGCTATTAAATGTTTTAGGTAATGATTTAAAGGAACAAAAGAAGCACCTTTTGCTTTGATTTTAGGGAACAGTCAGAATTTACTATAAAACTGTGTTTTAAAGTCCAAAAAGCCCAAATGTTAGATAGAACCACTTAGTGAAAGTTTTCAGTAGCAGATGATGTTTTCTCGGAAGTTTGGAAGTGCTCAAACCTCTGTCTGGTTTACTGGTCCTGTAACAGTGATGTAGGAAGTACAAACCTCTGTTAATGCTCTGGCCTTGTAGAATTAGTAATTTCTCACTAACTTAATTTTACAAGATTATGTTTTACTTTATAATATTGGCAGTATTAACTTGAATATAAATATTTTGTTTCTTTTTTTTTCTGCCCCACAGAGCGGAATGGTATTGAAGAAATGCTTTCCAGCCAATTGCCTTGGAGAGAGACACCTATTTTTATGCATCATTTATTGATCATGCAGCACAAGCAATTATTTAGTACATTCTATTTTTTCATAAAATTTGCTGATGCCAAAGCTTTGTATTAAAGAAAAAGTGAAGAAATAAAAAAAAACAACCCACAAACAACTTTTAATTATGAAATCTTATTCTGTGAGAATTTAATTTTTCTTGAACTTCCTGTGTTAGTACTTAAGTCTGACAGCCTTTTGTAAACTTTACAAGGTGCTTTATTTTCTCTGAATGGTTTAATCTTTACAGATCTGTATTCCTCTCCTTTCATTTTGTGACATGTAAGGTATCGAGTGGAAATCTCATGCAGTGCCGTTCTTGTGATGCCACCCAGCAAGGGGCTGACTAACAGGGTGTAGTTACCGATTACTCCATAACAACTTGATAGGAAAAAAAGGCTGGGCCAAGCATTCTAGTATATAACAGGCTTGCCTTCACTCCAGATGAGAAATGACTTGAAATAAGAGTATCTTCCCTGTTTCTCCTCCTGTGTCACACTGGGAGGATTGCAGTCTGGTTTTCTCTCCAGGTCAGGCATGGCTAAAGGTTTGCAGTGCAAGTCTCTCAACACACAAATCACGAACATTTTCTGTCTTTTGCTTTCTCCCCACCCTTAATTCTGAAAGAAGTGAAGCAACTTCAAACTACTTCCTTTTTAATACCAAGTGTAAAAGCAGTGTTTTCCCTCACTGTCATCTGTGAAGCCTCCTTTCAATATTAGTGAAAAGGGTAAGTTTTTGTTCAAGTTCAAGTCATGAAAGATTGATAGTGGTCTTTTATACAGAAACTCAACACAAACGTGTCCCTTCTTGACATGGCTTTTTTACTGGTGAGGAGGGAAAGGGAAAAGGTATCTCATTGCTGTCCTCACTCAAGCTGTTTCACCCAAGTTTACTTATTCAAGCACCATATGAGTATTTTCACAACAGTCACTTAAAACATGGACCTGATTCACAACCAAACTCTAATGCTTGAGTTAATGAGGTGGGTAGATGAAGGTAACAAATCACTAAGGAAAATACAATTGATAAAAGTTAAAACCTATGGTGGTTTTGGTTGTTTTTGTTGTTCTCTTATCAAGATGTAGACAGTTGAAACAATGCCTTCTAATTTAATTAAATAAACAGAGAAGAACCAGTTTTATTGTATGATTTAATTTTTTTTATGTATAGGCATTTTTAGAATTTAGGAACACAGCCAGAGTCTACATTAAAATAGTTTCCTAATTCTTATCTGTCCAGCAGGCTTCAGCTGAGATGGCAGCTTTTATAATAAGAAATTAACTATGTGGTACATTTAATAGAATTATTTTTCAATGTTTTCTTGTGAAATTTTGAAACAAATATGAAAACAATCAATAGAGCAGTAACTGCATTTTAAATGACTAAAAAAACCCATTGGACTTTCTTATGAAGAGGAAAAAAAAATAAACATACTGTGTCGTGGTAAAATACTGTGTTGGTCAACTGAGTGTTACTGAAAATAGAGGAATAGGATTAGAGCATGATGCAGGGTACAGGTCATGAAACAACAGGGTGACCTCCCCCCCCCCCCCCCCCCCCCCCCCCCTCCCCCCCACAAGAAAAAAAAAAAAACCCACACTTTTTTTCTCTTTTGTGGGGGGG
>JANHGN010012991.1:0-29443 GCA_024605025.1 Megaceryle maxima | reverse complement strand
TAGTAATATAGAAAAATTTTAGTCTGTTAAAACTAAGTAAAAATAGTAGTTCTCTGTACTTTGTTACTGTACCATGATTTTGCTATTATTAATAGTACTCAAGATCATTAGAGGAACTGAAGGTCATTAAAAGACATAGAAAAAAAGATTATTTTTCTCTACTTTATAAAAAGAGGTTGTCTTAAGTTCATAGTCATTTCCCTCTTATTTTCTGTCATACACAGAAATTAGAATCAAAAAGTAACACTAAAGAATTTATTTTAAAAAGCCACTACATGGGGTTAATAGAGCTAAATGGTTTTGAGAGGATGTTCTGGAATTAATAAGGTTAATAATAGAGACATGCAAATATGCACATAGAAACTTTATCATCCTAAATCAGCTTTAAAAATATATGGCATTTTATTCTCTTAATCTATCAGCCTGAAGATGATTGGGCTACTCAATGTAAAATTTACTAAACTTGAATAAAAGTTCTTGTTAAAAGTCTTAGTATTCATGTAAAGTAAAATCAGTATTCACACACAGGCTTCTTTAATTCCTCTTGCTCTTGCAACTGAAAGGTGATGCTTGGACAAGGATCTGTTCTCAGAATACCTAGAACACCACCACACATCACCAGAATAACAAGAAGTGCACATTACTCTTTTCTTAAAGATTCGGTGACAAGCTATTGACATACATTCAAATAGCTCTTCTACCAATAACCAGGAGAGACACCCTGACAAGTTATGGGGAGCCAAATGACACTCTTGTCCACATTTAGTCCCTGGCAGAATGGTTGTTTTTGGAACTAGACAATAAGGACAGTCAGGTCAGTTGTGATCACCCCAAATTTCTCATTCTTTCACATCTTTCACTTATCAGTTCAAATTACAAGACTCTAAGTCTCCAGTTTCTTGCCTGATTCCCTGCTATGTTCACACAGTCCTGGTGTGTTAGAACTGTTTGTGGAGAAAACTATTGGATAGCTTAACTGCTCTCCAGGTGTTGGATACCTGTGATTCAGACCAAATGAGTGCGTAGCAAAATCTTCTCAGATGACTACTGGTTTTCTCCCCCCACAAGATGTTTCTATTCCCAGCTTTCTAAAGGAGCTTTCAGTATCCAGTATCTAGAAAAGCTTCTGGCAGGTTACTGTAATAAAAGTCTATCCCATCAGGTTTTTCTGCTCACTGTTCTCTAAACATGACAGAAATATGTCTATTCTGTAACTAGCTGCTGCCTTGTAAATCTTGTAGGCTGTAAGTAGTTTCTTTAAAAAGCTATTCTAATGTAATTTCTTTTTCTTTCTGACCTAGCCTTGAGTAAAAGGGCATAAAAAGACAGTTGCAATAATGAGTGGAAAGGAAACCACAGCAAAAAAAATCAAAAATGTGTGCACAAGCAAATTACAGGAATCAAAAAACCCCCATGAATCTCCATATCCGTGTCTATCATTTTGACCCACAAGAGGTAGGGGGTATGCTGTCTTGGCTTAAAGGAGCTTTCAACAATTAGCCCTCTGGTAAAAGTAAAACAGCACCCTGTAAGATAATCATGATTACCAACAGCAATGCAGAGAAAGCAAAAAGGACATTTTCATTTAATAGAAAAGAAATTTGAGTCATTGTGTAGAGCCTTGCTATTCCCTGAATCATCCAATCAAATGCCCTTGTACACTGTTAAATGGCACCATTTAATTATATACACTTCTATTAAAAGTTTACTTGCCTGTGTAGGAAAACATACCAACACATTAAGTATAACTGCATGTTATTATTTGTCTTTGCACACACAGTTACAGCTCCCAGAGCTGTATAGACCTGTAACTTAGTGACATGGTGTCCATATCACCCCTGTACCATAGTTAGTGTTTGAAGAACTCTAGTTCAAGCACTGCTCTCATAACCTGATGAAAATCCTTTGGAGATCATAGCAAGAGCCAAAAGTTATAGACGACTTCCAAGTGTGAAAGTAGAAACTCACAATCAAGTGAGGACTAGTCTGGAATTTTTAATGTAAAGGTAACTAGATAACTTTGAATATTGAAGCTTTAAGATACAAAGCTGGTTTCTTTCAGCTGTATATGTAACTTCTTGCATTTCTCCTTTGAAAAGTTTAGTAGCTATACATCTTTGTAACTATATGTTTTTGCATCTGTAGCCTAATATCTAACAAGGAAATACTCATCTTTATCAGCTATGGGTTTCTAGAACATTATATTTCTTTGGAACCTGCCCCCCACCCCATCTAATTGTACATCCAAGTACTGTGTTCAGTTTTGGGCACCTCAATACAAAAAGGACACTGAGGTGCTGGAGCAGGTCCACAAAAGGACTACTAGGCTGGAGAAGGGTTCTGGAAAACATAACCTGTGAGGAGCGACTGAGGGAGCTGGGACTGTTTAATCTGGGAAAGAGGAGGCTGAGGGGAGACCTTATTGCTCTGTACAACTACCTGAAAGGAGGTTGTATCGAGAGCGGGGTTGGTCTATTCTCACTGGTGACAGGTGACAGGATGAGGGGAAATGGCCTCAAGTTGCACCAGGGGAAGTTTAGGTTGGATATCGGGAAAAACTTCTTTACAGAAAGGGTTGTTAAGCACTGGAACAGGCTCCCCAGGGAAGTGGTTGAATGTGTTTAAAAACTGTTTGGATGTGGTGCTTGGGGATATGGTTGTTAGAGTTAGGGTAGCAGGGTTAGGTTGAGGTTGGACTAGTTGATTTTGAAGGTCTTTTCCAACCTGAGCAATTCTGTGAAAATGACATTCAGTTCTCATTCATGATCTGTTTGATACTGATTTGCAGTATGGGAACGTGAATTTATTGAGGGAAAAGTATTCCTCTTTTTTTCTTCTTTTTAATTCAAAAAATGTACTGTTTGCTTGGGTCAAATCGATGTCTACTGTTATTTACTTGAATCTTCCACAGACCTTGCATCTTCCATCACCTGTCAGGTGTCTAACTAAAGTATAATCATAATATTAAAGAAATTGCTGCTAGAATTATTTTGCCCAATTAGCACACGGGGAAATGGATGTCATTACTTTTTTTTTTTTTTTTAAATAATTTTCAAGTTTAAAGTAACTTCTATGACAGTAAATATTGAGCCAGGTAAATAACTGTCTGTTCTGATTTGTTAGGGGGCAGAGGGAATTTTATCTTTGGATGACATGAACTGTTACAATTTTAGTTTTAGATCTGGAATAAAATACATCGGAATAAGATATGCCATCCATCCGTTCTGTTGGAGAGGCATTTATATGTAAAACAGATTGGGTTTGTTTTGTTTTTTAATTCATACTTCTGTTAAACTTCAAATAATTTATAATTATACATTGTTGTTTATACTTACAGGTAGAGGAGTTTATTATGATTATAGCAGAACTAGAAAGGGAATATTGGAAATTACCAAAGGTATCATGATATAAAATATCATGATATTGTTCAAGATATCAAAATATCAAAATATTCATTGATTATATGTGTATGTACATATATTTTAGTCCTATTTTACAGATGATTTATTAAATCTGCATACTCCATCAATGTGAAAAAAGAAAGTTTTTATATTTCATGCAAGTGCTAGAAAAAAAGCTAGAAAATTATTCATGTTCTAAATGACACACGACACTTTAACTTTTCATTAACTAATTTAATCCTTATTGAAATATAAATTTATTTTTAACAATCCTCTCATTTCAGTAGAGTCAGAAGTTTGTAAAATGCCAAGTATGACTAGAAAGGCCTCTGATGTATTTGGAAATAGCCATGTATTTGTAGCCATTATATGTATATATACATATATGTAATGTATACATGTATATGTAGCCATTATATACTTGTTCTTCCTTAACGGGGAAAGATAGAATGAAAGGTAAATTTCAGTAATTTTGTGAGACACTCACTTGTTAACACCTTTGCTCTAGTTGCCCATCTTTTTTAAGTCCACCAACCCACAGTTTTCCTTTCTTTTGGCTTCAGTTTTTCTGAATTGCTTCATGCTTTTCTGTATTTGATTCAGTGGTTTTTGTTCAGATTCTTCACTTTTGTTGGTCTGGTAAAATTTGCTATAAGATTTTCAGTATTGGGGTTTTGTAAAGCATTTGAATTGCCTGCAGCAGTATCACCCAAGGCTGTTGTCTTGCTTGATTTTTATTAGATAAGCAGAGTTTGACTAGGTCAGCATTTGTTCAGAAGCCCTCCAAGTAAGAAAGAGATGTTGTAAAGCACAAAACCGACGATTCATTAACACACCTCCCTTTTCTGTTTCCTTCAACGCTGGCTTAATGCTGAAGTTTGGTCATCTGTAGAATTACACATCCAAGGATATGATCTGTTAGTTGATTTGAGTGATTGGATCATTTATCAATTAATGTTTTAAACTGACGCTAAGTCGTCTACAAAACACATCTAATTTCTCTGATTTCACCTGTAAAATAAGCAGCCTTTGTAATGTGTTCTCACAACTCTTTTCTCTCTCCTCTGTTCATATTCCTCAGACAGAAGAATGGTCATCCCTTTGTGAATTTGTGAGCTCTAAACCAGTAGAGGTCCATCCTTGGCCAAGACCTCTTCATGTTAACTGTACTGGGAGGTTATACAGATGTATGACTCTTAAGGTGAAGCAGGAAACCCTTAATTCCCAGTGGCAAATTACAGTCATTTTATTTAAAAGTATTCTTAGGCTTGAAATTTTGTCTATGTCCAGACTCGAGACTTTTTGCTCACGTGTTCTCTGATAGACATTTCATAGGAATAGCTGGCTTTTGGATTCCTCAGGAAGTTAGGGATGCCTATACAAAAAGTAATATCCTCCTCCCCTCAGAATAACTGAATCCAAGAGGAGATACCAGTGAGGTCTCTGTGAGCAACTGTAATAGTGGAAAAAAGCTCCATCTTTGAGATTTTTCATAAGAATAAGGGCAAAGGAACAACAACAACAAAATATCACAAACAATTTTGCGAGTTCAGAGATGGCTGCAAATACGAGTAGGTGAATTTCACCAGTGTATAAGGTGAAAATGTTTCAACTTTCTCTGGTTTGAAGTTGCATTTGCAATCTTAATATGAAGAGTTGCCATGTGGTTACACCAGCACTTACTTCATCTCTGTGGTGCTTGCGTGATTGTTGATTTAAATGACAACGGAGCATTTTTTCATGAGAGTCTTTTCTCCTTGGTAGATGAGTAAACAGGAAACTGATTTTTTTCATGCATTTTATTTGAATATAGATTTTCTTCTTTGTGATCTGGGGAAAAATGGTAATCTTTAAGTGCAGAAAATGTTAAAAAAAACCCCCCAAAAACCAAAAAACGAGAAAATCATTTTCACAACCCCAAATTCCCTAACTCCTAAGAACAAGAAGTAAATTTGGCTATATGCTTTAATTTTAAATTATTTTTTTATCTCCATATTATTTTTTCTCACCTTTATTTCTCATTCATGTTGTATTCCTTGGATTTCATAAGGATCTCTCATTCTTTTTCAGTTTTCATCCTTCCAGTTTATTCTGAGGTCTGAGTTTGCTTTGAGTTCTGCCGTCCATCACCCTTACTAAAGCAAGCAACTCAATAATCACAATTCCAAACAATATACTTGAGCAATGATGATAGATTAATGAAATATCACTGTGATATGCTGAATATGTTAAAATTTAAATTGATTCTTGAGTTAAAAAGAAATGCAGCTACTATCTTATTCCCTAAATGTATACATAAGAAAAATAGCGTATATAAGTTACCAAGAAGAGTGAGTTAGAAGGGTAAATGATTACTAGCATGTACAGCTTTATAGGTTATGGAATTATGTAATGAATTAAGTAATTCTCATCTCACATGCAAAGAAAATAAATATATCTCAGATAAAGAATTTTGCCCTCTAAGTATATTTGCAGGAATTCAGCACTCCCATTCTTTTGCAGAAAGACTGACAAGTGAGTCCTAAGTGCATCTGAGTAATTTCTGTCCATTTCTGTGTATTGCATAAATCAGGACTAACACCCTGCATGTTTTCTGGAATTGGTCCACGTGACAGATTTACTATCTTGCAAGTAGTTTGCAGGTTTAACAAAGATTTTCAGAAAGTTCATGGAAAACAAATTATACATTGAAATAAGACATCTGATGCTTGATTTACAAAGTAACATTTTGATGCTTTTTTATTAATTGTGTTATAATGGTTGATGTAAAAATATGATAATGTCCTCAGCATAGTGTAGTTTTCATTTTGTATTGTTAGACCTACACACATTGTTTTCCTTTATAGGTTTAAAAAATATTTTGTATTTAATATAACACTGTAAGAACAGCAATATTGATGCAGCTCAAAGGGTGTTTACAAGTTGTTGACGTGCTAAAGAGTTCTAATATTGAAACATTAAGCAGCTTGAATATTTTACATACATAATCGTGCGATTTAAACTTGAGTTTCCAAAGCTTTATAAAGTTTGTACGTGTTGCATCAATGACTGAGTGACATAACTTACAAATCTTGATTTCTAGCCATTTTCTGGTGGTGATTAATAGGGAGGCTTAATTGCAGTTCTCGCAGGATTTGTCTGGAGGTACTCAGTATTTAGGTATAATCCACATATATATGTATTGCAACATGCCAGAGCAGACGAGACTTAGTTTCCTTAGTGGTAAGACCATCTCTAATGCAGTTCAGCACAAGTGTGCCAGTGCACGTGCTCAGCAGAAGCAGAGCGTGCCTTTTTTTGTCCAAGTCGCTCGTAGACAGTATCGCCATGAGACAAGGGTCAAGGATAAAATAATGTCCTTTACAATAACAGAGTAATGTTGTAAAAAGAGAAAACAACATGTATTCCAAGATACTTAACAGTTACACAATATTATCTTTAGGAATGACATATCACAGGTACCTCCTTTTCTTACAGCAAGCCAAAATCTCTGTTTTGTCTCCAGTATCTTTCATACCTCTTAAAAGATGCTACTGGCCCCTCCTCTTCCTGTCTCAGTACCATCTTTCTTTCCTCTTATGGAAAAGATAGGATCACAGGTGTGATGAATCTATGCTATTTATTCTGTTCCTTCTAATATGTTAGCCTCATTTTTGGTGTTTCTTGTGCCTAACACGGCGTACTTTTGGCCTACAGTGGTGTGCATTACTTGTTTTTCCTTTCTTCCGTATGTTCCCATTGCATATTCAAACAGCTTACCTGCTTGGGAGTGCTAAAACACTTGATAAAAGACCCCTGGACTTTTGAATACTCAGTTATGGAAATTAATAAATGCACAGTTCTTGGTAGATGCAGAACTGTGCCTCTCTGTGCATCATGTGACAACTTCACATGATCCTGAGTGCTGACATTTGGGAAATGGCTGCTTACACTGAGTTCACGTTTTCTCTCTGTTTGACTAGCTCGGAGATAATGATGGTTTTCCAGAATCTCCTCTGGGAGCAGTGTCACAGCCATATACATTTTAAAAATCAGCAATAATTGCATGTAACTGCTAGTAAAAGCAGTACCAATGTAGTACAGTGTTGTGTCTGTTCTACCCAAGGAGAGATTGAAAATAGAGATAGATAATTGATTACATCATTGGTAACGGATAAGAAGCTGACCTTAGATGCAAACAGGGGCAAAGCAGATGGCAGAGGCATATGTTATGCCCTCACGTTAGGTAAGTACAATAGCTGACTCTCTCCCTTCAAGCACCATTTATTTAGCAATAACCTTGACCATTTTCAATAATGACTCAATCTGTCCAAGAAAAGAATTCACTCTGTGCTACTACCATCTTCCCTCCTACAGATGGGCACTTTTGCTTCTTCCTCATTTCCATTGACTTCAGTGCAGCTTTTATCATCATGACACTTTCTAAGATACGTAGCAATTGCTTTCTTCACAGTTTAGTTTCAATTTTATTCATTTCACTGTTCTGCTGTACTCGTGTGTGTGTATCTCAGTTTTGCTGCACCAAGACCTTCCTTGCTGCGGGTTAGAGAAGATTATTTTGGCCATCTGCATTAATCTGCTTCATCAATGTATTGTTCTCTGCAGCTCCATGTACACAGAGATGATACAATGTGTTTGTGGGTTGCGATTTCTGTATTTTGTAAAACATCTGAGCTTTCTAAAAATGCAGTAACACTCATGTTAGAATAGGCTGTGTGCATATGATTAGTGTAGGCTTCTTTACCCTGCACCTCAAAATACAGCACTACAGGTTTTGGGCAACAACTGTCCCCACTCTTACCTCTGTTTTGGCTGGTTATTTCCTACTAGTATTTACCTACGCTCCTGGGGATGTAGTTTGTACACTGTGCAAAACAGCCTTATTAGGGAATCGTAGATCCTCACACATAATTGTTACAAGGGAAATCACAACTTGGTTAGATGTGGTATTCAGGCGGTTGTCATTTCAGAATTTGACAGAGAATAGATAAATATTAGAAAATTAATACACCTGCTGTAGATTTTTTTCATTAAACCTTTTTTCTCTATGTTACAGTTCTCTTCAGTAACTTTTTATTATTTTCCTTATAAGACATATAAAGAAAGGACTGTTGCCACTTGAGACAAAAATTATGCATAGCATCCTTTAAATGCAATCATTCTGTGTATGAAGCATACTTTAAACATGAGGAAACTGTTTGGAGAGAGTCAACCATTTCATAAGAATCGGAGCAAACACTTGCATAAAATAATATATTTGGATAAATACAATATAGCAAGAGTTAACTATTTTGAATCAATTTCCTAATCTTTTCCTTCATACCCATAGTTCGTGTCTGACGAGAAAAATTTACAGATTAAAATTTTGGATAAACTATCACAAAGAAATGAGTTGGCTAACATAGAAAGAAACTCCGAGAGGAAAATAAGGATTGATTTGGTAGTAGCAATCTGGAAGCACGGACTGTCTAGGATACCTGAATTCTGAGGTCTTGAAGTGAAAACCTGAATTTATGAGACGTAAACATGATATCCAGGAAAAACGGTGGCAGGTGATGAAAAGAAATAGGACAGTTTTGGAACCACTATTTTAGGTCAAAGTTTGTAGGACCCTTTGGTGATGTAGGACATTATGATAAAGCCGTACATGTTTAAATGAGCTTTAGTCACTATAATCACTAGAGATGGCAAATATACTAGAGCAAGTTTCAGTTCTGATGCTGAATGAAGATATCAACATATTGTCAGGATTTAGCATACGCTTACCGTGATGGTTTTCTGTGTGGCTGGCTGGTGCAAGCTGCTTCTCTTCAGCTTTAAGATCCCTTACACACTTTTTTTCCTACTCTTTCCAAGAAAAAAGGAAAAAACCTAATAGGGGTATATCTATTTGCGTTTTTTAGGACAATTTCAAGACTACCAGTAACACATGTTTTCAGAATCTGCATCTATTGGTATTTAGGAGAAGCTGTGTAACCTTTTCATTTCAGACAAAAATTTTCAGTAAGCTTCTGAGGAATACTATGAAACTGTAGATTGAAATAAATGCTCCAAGTGAAAAATCAACAACGGTTTTAGTCTGAACACGGTCATTTCTTTCCACTCCACTGAGTGCCTTTCATGTGCTCTATGGTGCACCTTTTGGTGGGCTAGAGCTTCATAAATATTACTGATAGCCACATAATTGTGGACAGATGGACAAGTAAAATCCTCCCGAGAGAGGCACTTGTTTGTCTTCACTAAAGGAATACCTTTTTTGTTTGTGATTTTTATTTATATTAAAGATGCCAGGAAGCAAAATTAATGTCTGGAATGGTGGGAGCAAGGCAGAAGGAAGCATTTCATAAGTTCTCCATTTGCCAATCCCCTTCCCTCCAAAATAGTTTTCCTGACAACATTTGAAATCAAACTGTGTGCCACAAATCTCTCTGCTTCTGTAACTGGCTGCTACTGGAGCTCAAGCCATGCAGTTTCGTGGGGAAAGAACAGCACAATAGAATCCTTTGTAATCATCTCTTGCTCCCAACAAGGCAGTTCAGCACATTGTGTTTCTTCTTAGCAAAACCAAGGTTTTATTCACCTTCAGCATTTTCCGCTGTGGATCAATGCCGAGGAAAGTAGAAAAGGATAAGAGAAGAGACAGACAGGAAAAATCTAAAGACACAAAAAGCCTTACAGAACTTGGAGCAGTCATGTGGATTTATGTCCCAAGCGCATTCATTCAGAAAAGCTGTGGCCTATGCATTTCTTAGAATTGTTCTGAGAGTTCAGTATGTTTAATTTTTGGTCCTTGTAACCAATAGACATTTATTAGGTTCAGAAATGCTACAGGGTTAAACTGCATTATTCCTAACATTGGAGCTCTTTAAGCAGCCTACGATGCTGGGGTTCAGTTAAAGGAATAATGAAACAGCACTGCCTTGAAGCATTAATAATTTGAAAATATACCTACTAATACAAATGGTGTGCAAAGGGTGTGAACACCTCGGAGACACACTGACTTCAAAATCTGCTGTGGCTTAGGCTGATATCATCAGGGAGCAGACCTGGGGCTTTGTTTCTCACGGGGGTTTTTCACATGTTCCAGGAGAATGCTTCAGTCTTTAATGTTAAATAAAAAGTGGTTGGAAAGTGAGCCCTGGCTCCAAGGAAGGCTGTGCAAACCCATACATGACACGGGCTGGCACCCACACAACTCTATGAGTAGGCTGTTTGCAACTACAGATGTTGACCAGGAAAATCTCATACGGGAAGCAGAAATAATAGCGAATATCAACGCTTGGGTGTCTCTCAAAACTTGCCAAGGATATTGGCTTGGAGGTAGCTTTAGCTGTCCCAAACAGGCATGAGAACTAAGCCAGCAGTTAAGCAGTGTAAATGATAAGAGGTCCAATACTTGACTTTCTCTGTAGCTACCATTTATTAATCAGTATTGATGGAGCCAGAGTGCCTAGTCTACAAGGTGCAATGCAGTCCATGCTTCTTGTAGTCAGTGAAACAGATTTTTATGAGATATTCAAGTAAATTCACTGATTTATCTCACTGAACAGGTAGGGTTCTTTTCATCCGGGATCTAGTCCCTAGAGAAGTTTCCATCAGCATTGTCTTGAAGCATGTGACTATGGAAATACCATGTTACAAAGAATAAGAAAGAAGAGTGCAAAATACCAACTGTTAGGTTACCAACTTAGCTAACCAGCATGTAAATAAATGCTTAAACAAATGTATAGAAATTACTGTCGTGTAGTTAAATATAACACAAAGTGTGTGGGTTTTAGCTTTCCAAGCAACAAAATAGTGCAATGCTGACACTGCGTTTCTTCCTTTCTGCCTAGAGCATAATTATTACAGAAATTAGGTACCCATCCAAAACACCTAAAGTCCTTCAGCAGCTAGAATAATTTTAATATCTATTTCCTCTGTTTGGGAATTTTTTTTTTTCAGCTTTCTATCATATCTTTTCCAGAGAGGGGAAAAAAGCTTTCTTTCATCTACGTCAGTGCGCTATACTTAAGCCCTATGTAAACATTTAAGGATAAGATATATATGGGTTTTAGGATCTAAATGGATGTTTCCATTAGGATTTTAAAGATTCACACGATTAAACACCTGTTGGGGGGGGTGTCTGGTGTGTTTGTTTATTCTTCAATGGACTGTGGTTTCTATGAGACATTTCCAGTTGGTTATATACTCTTTGTTTATCATTTATGGTCTCAGCTGATGTTCTAGAGACCTTATTGCCAATTCTCTGCAAACTGTGTGTAGTCAATGAACCTTTTGTTGTTGTTTTATGGGTTGTTTTTTTTTCCATCACAAAATACATTTTAAAGTCTTAATACATAATGAAGTCTCTGAAGTTTTTTGGGAAAAAATATCACATAATACCTCAGTAATCATACCTTGCACAAATGTGTTTTCACGTCTAGGTAAGGATTACTCAAATTCTTAAGGTGTATCTCTAGATGTGCATGGGATTGCTCTGGGGTGTACAAGACCAACATCTGTTTTGTAGATATAAAAGAAAGACATAATAACTTGAACTCCCTTATAAACAGAGGGATTTATCAGGGAACTTGGATCCAGAATATTCAGATATGCTGAAACTGAAATTTCTTTTCTAGGATCAGCACTATCTCAGCACATACCAGAAGGAACCCCAAGTCCATCAGCCCCAAACAGATTTTCTGTTTACAGTACCTTAGCAGCTTATGCTTGAAAAAGCTGCAGTGAAACAAGGCTACCTAACAAGCAGTTGTCCCAGCCCTTAATTTATGGCAGCAATAGTGGAAGGATGCTGATTCGAAGACCTAGAGTGTTTTCTTTGTTAGTATTTCTCCCTTAAGCTTAGTTATGACATGAGGATTTGTCCTGCTTCTCTACTCCCATCTAACATATCAGGCATGCAGGAAATCAGGGTTAATTTGTAAGTAAATAGAAATAATTTTTTTTTAAAGAGTCAATTCTCAGGCAATCCCTTTTACCTGCCTTGTTGTGTTATTGAAAATGTGTATAAAGAACATTTTTAAGGGATGTTACAAATTGTTAGAAATCCAGGCTGGGAATATGCTCATAGCAAGGTGAGTACTGATGAATATAGGACACACAAGTAATTCCTGGGGCAGATGCTGCACTCTACTAAGCACATCCTAATTATATAAGAAGGCCTACATGGTTTTGATGTCATTTCCTGAAATGGCATCATGTATGTAAGATGTGTAATTTCAGGGATGGAGTGACAAACAAGCAGTTGGCTGATTACTAATATGGTAATTTTAGATTCTCTAATTGTGATGAATAATAGTCACTCAGCTTCACCTCTTGCCAAAAATCTGTCTCTGGCATTTAACTTAATTCCATTGATATGCAGGTTTGGGGTTTTTTTTGTCACAGATCTAAGTAATCCCACTGGAAATCTGGGACAAAGTAGTCCAGGTTGGAAGTGGTATGACAAGGAGTAAGGGCAAAGGGACAGTTCAGGGATAATGAGGAATGTCAGTCCATTGAGAATCCCCTTCACATTCATGAAGTTCTGTCTCTTAAGGTACTTCTCCCTTTGCTTTTCCAGCACTCTTTTGTGGCTACAGTATCACAGGATTTGGAGGGATTAGGAGATTTTCTCCTTTTTTTTGTACCTTTGATCAATATGAACAGCTTTGATAAACCGAGCAAATGAGTGACCAAGAGGTGCTACTGTTCAAGAAGGAACACATGATGGTGGGAACCAAGTGGAAGATGGCTGTGACCCTGAGGCTCATGGGGAACCAGAGAGGATCTTTAAAACAATTATATGCCTGTGAACAACACAAATACAGGGTGATGTGAGGAGCTGTTCATACATCACCTGTCACAGAGAATGGGACCACTGTGCTCATCTTGAATATCATTACTTCCTTGAAAAGGTATTTTACTTTATCCTGTCACAAAGGATATTGCATTCCAGATGACATTTAAAAAGCATCATTCAAACCAGCATTTTTTTAATTTCCTATAGCAGAGCATGCAAATAAATTTAGCAGGTGTTATTAGAGCTGGTAGGGGGTGGAAGGCGAATTAAAAATTGCTGATAGGGTTTTTCTCAGTGTGCTACTGCTGGGATCCTGCAGAGACAAGACAGTCTTAGTTAAAGCTGCAGTAGGCTTGCTCTTTAGGGGATATATATCTCTTCTTTTATACTATCTCACCTGTAAAATCTATTTACAGAAGGGGAAATTTCCATCACCTTTTCTAAGATCATTTAATTTTGTTGCTCAAAGTGAAAGAGCAGTCTGCAGCTATGTATGGTAAACCAGTGTGATTCGTTATCAGAAATACAAATGAAGCATTTTCCTGCAAGTTCACCTTTTTCAATTTCTGTGTGGGTCTAGGGAGTTCACTGGTTGGACTGTTCACACACTGCAAGCTGTTACACTCTTGTCGCTTTTAGCTTGCTTTCATTTTCTTTTCTTTTTCCACATTTGCCTAAAAGTAGGCCAGCATGATAGGTTGACTGTGGAATAAAATACTTTTATATCTCATGTTCTGGATTTTCCAGCTTTAAAGCACTCTAAAAAGTACAGTGCTCACAAGAAAACTTTGATGTTCCATTTATTGTTTTCTATTGTCTCCAGCAGAGCTTATATTGATAGAAAAAGTCAGTCTTGATTTACATTGAAGTTCTTTTGCAAATTCATTATTTTTAGGGAAGTAGGATACTTTTTCTCAGAAAATATGCACATCTTGATGACATTGCTATAAAGAAACGGATAACAACTGTAGAATGAAGTTGACATTGGTGAAACGATGTGACTTTTTCCTGTTAGAGGGATACTTTTTTTAGATCTCTCTCTTTTCTGATTACTAAATTCCCCTTCTGTTTTCCTGCAAGGCAAGAAAAGGAGCCCTTCTTCCATCTCTCTGTACTCCTCCTCCCACCCCATACACACTTTTCCCATCTTTTTGCTGCCTCTCATTGCTGAAACCTGTTCCTGCTTTTCCGGAGCAAATCCATCTCCTGCTGTCTGTGGCTTAATCAGGATATCTCTTAGAATGGGTACTTGACTAGTATTTCTGTGAAAGTAATGAATTCTTTTCCACAAGCAGCATTTTGAATGCTGAGCTCATCAGTACAGACACCAGCTACTCTCCTAGCAGGACAAGAGAACACAGACGCAGGGATACATTTTCTTGCTCTAAATTCATTTGATGCCCTGCTAATATTGTGCAGGGATGAGTTTTTAGTATTTTGACTGAGAAAGGGGTTTAAACTGTTTGTGAACTTCTGTACGTTCACTGTCTTCTCCATTGCATGCTGCAACCTTCCTGATGGTACTGATGCAGGGTAAACCCAACAAGCCTTGCCCTTCAAGTCAGGCTGTCTCGCGTTGCAAAATGCCACGCCGTGACCAGTGACGTCCGTGTGGTCCCAGGTTAGGGAAGAACACACTGCAATCACTGGGCAGTAATTAAGCAGCCAGCAATGGTTGCATATGACAAGCAGAAGCTATCTGTGCACTCATTATATTTTTTTAAATAATGCAAAAGTAAATGCAAATTAAGTTGCCTGTAGGCATTTGGGCAAGTGTCAGTGGGACCACGTTTTCAGTAGAGCTTATATAGTTTTTTAATGAGCCTCGTATGCCCTTCCTTTTGAATTTTTCCTCTCTTCCCTAGTAATGGAGAGAACAACTATGAACCATAATTATGCCTTTCATATTTATAGTGTACATATCATCTGTCTCCTATGTAGTTAGCTTTATGAGCAAAAGAGGGAGGGGGTTTTCCCCTCCTGGTCCTTCTCTTACTATGAAAACACTTTCTGTGAAATCTGGGTTGATTTCTCCCCTGATATTACACTGCTTAAATGACACAGGAGCAGGGATTAAAATTGCCAAGCGAGGAAACAGAAATTGAACAAATTAGTTTTAAGTTACTTTGGTCTTGGCTTCCCTCTGGCTCATTAAATCCCTTTTCTGAAATGGCTGTTAAGGAACAAGCAAATAAGCTCTACTGAGCAACCTATTTACAGGCAGGAATAATCAATAATTGTAAAATGCCTTGTTTCTTTTCCTACTCACAGAAGGAAATTTTTTAGCATCTCTTGTGGATTCAAACACAGAAACAAGTAAACAAAATTCAAATTATTTTCATGCCCTACAAAAGATTTTAAAGGTATTTCTGATTTCATGGACGCACATTACGGACTCACTCTTCACGAATTATTCAGTATTATGCTGTTAAACTGTTAAAATCAATGTGATTCAATCTTAACTCATAAAATTCCCATTTGCTTGAATAGAATTGGAGCATTTTTTCTGTTTCAAGGTCTGTTCCAGTAGGATTAAGTCACATAATGTTATGCAGAATTACAGCACCGATTTCACCCTGTTTCAAATTGGTTGTTTCTTACAACTAAGTAAACATTAATAAGGCAACGATGAGTGGAAAAAGATAAATTTAATAGAATTTAGTGGGGTTATGTACTCAGGAGTACAGACAGTCCTATGCATTTTTGCAGGGGGAAAAAAAAAAGAGCAGAAGGAAGGAATTACTTTTTCCCATCGTTTGATAATGTTGAACTTCTTCACACCCCTTCTATTCCCTACAGAGCTGCAGCATCACAAAGGTAAGTGTTCGTACATCCCACATGTTTCTCTTGAAATGACTTTGAAGATTTCCAAATAGAAAATAACATCTTCTATCAACAAAGAACTTATGCTACGAGTATTTCTAAATTGGTATTTCAAAATATTTATAGACACTTGCAACGACCATACAGTTATTGTACAAAATATTAATATCTCTGTCTTGAAAAAGAAAATTAGTGTTATATTCACATTTTGGAAACAGAAGCCAAACGGAAATCTCTTTGTGCAGAAGCCTGGCATTTGCGTTTGTGCGCAGAATTATTCTCTGAGATATATTGAAAGCTTTTAATTTCATGATTAGAACTTTATTGATTGTTGGAAAGGTTTTATGTTTCTTGCTTTTTGTTGTTTTTCTAGTATGGTAGCAAAGGTTTTGGTTTTCAGCGATTGTTGAGAAATCTTTGTGGAAAAATGTGTTGAGGAAAATTAACAAAGATAATTTCTGTGTGTTTTCAGCAGAAACGGTAGAAGACCAAACTGTATGTTTTCAACATAAAATGAGATAATCTAAACCCTTATATCATTCAATTTTTTCCTCCTTTTATTTTGGATTCTCTAAACACAGATTTGTGATATAGTCAGGGATGAGTTCCTGAAAATATGTGGTGGCTGAATGCTTCATGGAAGTTTATTTTTATTTTAGCCATAACCTCTTCACTTCAGCCAGCCATACAACAGTCAATTGTGTGCCAGCAGAGAGAAGTTACTTGATGGGTAAAGACTTTTCAGAAATGTACTTGTTGATATAAAATGTAGATAAATAGATCTAAGAACAATTAGAGGGTTCATGTGAATCCAATGGAATTGGTTCATGAGACAAAAAAAAAAAACCAAAAGAAGGATATGTACTGTGAACAGGTGGTGGTTCTTATTAGGCTTTTATTTGGTGAAATGCAATTTAGTATCATGTAAAATCAGGGAAAAATCTATCATCCAGGGTTAGATGGGAAGTCAGGGCTCAAACTGAACTATACTTGGCCTGTGAGAAGGTAAACGAGACCAGAGCATGCGAGCAGTTCAAAGGTCTTTCCCTGGAAATTTGTAACATTCCTCATTAGACTTGGAAAATACATATGTTTGTGAAGTCAGTCTGAAATCTCTTGTGCTGATGCAGCTGGTACACCTGGGAAATACAGGTACAGACAAAAGTACAACTACAAATCTGTTCCCACAGTCTGTAGCATTAAGCTGTGCTGATATTCTCTCCCTTGGAATACACACATCATTCAATTGCATCGAATTTGGCATTAGAAGTTGCCTTTCTTTTAGGACTCAATTCTACTTGAAGATGTCAGCAAAAATCTTTGAGGTTCAGAACATATTCTACATGGGAGAAATAGGTGGAACCAGCTGGTAAAAATGTTCTATATTCTACTTGGGAAAACTTTCTGCATTCTACATAGACTGTAGAACTCTATGCCTCTCAAACCTGCGTGCCTTTTACTTGCAGTCTCCGATTTCACTTTACACCTTGCCGTGATAATTAATTTGACTGTTCTGAATGTTTGATGGTCAGAACTACTTTTCTGGGACTGAAGTTGAAATTCACATGAGTATTATTGTAAAGTTCCCTTCTTGATATCCAAAAGCTTGTATGAGGGTTGGAATATGAGTTTGCAATTACAGTAACTCAAATATTCCTTTTTTTTTTTTTTTCCTCCTTTGAGTCTGTTATGTGAGAGGAAAACGCACCTAATATTAATGGCCTTTTAGGCCTGCAACACATTTGTAAAGCTGTTATTAGAAGATACTTTTAGAATGCTGGAAATACTTTAAACAGATTAATATGTACCTTAAGCCAGTTTCTCAAGCAGTGTAAAGCTGCCTAACTCTGAACACTCAGTGGGGTTATTCCAGATGTCTGGTCCTTCAAACCTAATCCCAGTCATTTGATCTGTCCTAGAGAAAATTTCATTTTCCACACTCCCATGTGATATGGAAATTGGTATTCACACAAGGTCCCAACCGGGCTTCAGGATTCTGGGGGTTGCTTACTTAGCAATATGGGAGTTTCAGAAATAGTTATACTTCATAGACTTTGATATCTAGAGTGTACCCAGTTTGGGAGGATTTCTAAGGACAGAATGGTGAGCATTCTGGAAAATTAGTCGCAGGTATACTCACATTTCTTCATTTGGTGTTTGGTTTGTCAGAAACTGTCTAAGACATGCCTATTTCCTGGTCACCCTGACCTCAAACGATACTTTTTTTCCTACCTTCTAGATATATTCACTCTCAGGAAGCTCTGTCATTTTAGAGAACAAAACAGAGGAGGAACCCACCTGAGATTGTCAGATTTATAGTTGTCGGTCAACAAAACTGCAGCCTATACATTCAGAGGATGGGTTATGCTGTGAAATCAGAGCAGGATTTCAGTACTGAGTTATTCAGTAGTCTAGTGAAACTTTAAACTATTCAGTGAATTATTGCATTAAATATCAGACTTGCCATTTTTTCTTTTTTTTTTTTCCCCCCAGAATAAGTTATTTTAGTAATTTAATAATTAGAACTGCACATCATAAATTCTTAGAGCCAGTGCTAAAAAAATTCCACAGACTATATGGTCTGGCATCCCGGTGTTAGGGACAACAATAAAATTTATTGATATGAACTTGCCAGAAACGTTTTGCACCATTGTAAGTTCCCGTCTTTCTTGCCATTCGATTTTGGCAACTCTATTTAACAAAGTAATTTTGCTGCCACAGCTTTGCAGTGATGTCCATGAGGGGAAAAAATAGACTCTTTGATGAATTCTTGTCCTAGAACCATGCAGCCATCAAAGGCATTGTGTGGCTCATCCTTAAAAAAAATATACCTCTAACATTTCTAAATTAGTCTGTGCGTGCCATGCTGTTCGAGGATACGCACCAAATACTCAGCAACTGCTCTCTTAAGTAGCTTTTCCAAAACTGCATTCTGACTATAGCCCTGTATTGATTTTGATAAACAAGTAAAATATATTGCATGAATACTAAACATCATCCTGTGTGACCTGTGCTGGGTCATATGATCCTGCTCTGGCAGGGGGGTTGGACTCCAAAGATCTTCAAGGTCCCTTCCAACTCCTGACACCCTGTGATACCCTGTGATACTACAACTACAACCCAAGCTTTTAATGGCTATAATAAACCTCTCGTATGTATAGGTTAAACTCAAATATTGTCACATTAGATCCAACACTTGTACGTGCTTTTAAATTCTGTAAAGTTTTTCTCGAGACAGCAGGAACCTCTTCTTATCTGAACTATTCTATGGCTTGTAATACTGCACATCTTGCTTAATCAACTCGTGTATGTATGTGGGCAAGCACAGCGGGTGACTTTTGAATACAGGTGGGAGCAGAGCTACACTCAGATCTTAATGGTGGTGAGGGGAGCAGAAGGAGAGGAGCAAGTTAAAAAGAATGTTCTACCCACCCACTGGGAATTTAATTTTTCAGGCACATAGTGACGAATCGAGTTTGCTAATGTTTCATTTTCTGATGCTTCTGCCCTGTCCTTCATTCTGTATTTGTTTCTTTCAGAGCTGCTACAAAGGGCAGCTTTTGTTTCTTTCACAGACTTATAAAGAGTCTTCTTTGTTTGAAGAGAATCATATAAATCTGTTCAATCTTTAAGTATTGAAAACTGTGAAGTTAAAAATTTCCTTTTTCCATTCAGCGATCAGACAAAAACCAGACCAAAATCATTTAAAGTTAAAATAAAACAGATTTATCTGTAAATTTGTGAAAATTTCTTTATTTTGAGGTTGGTGTAGAGTACCAAGAACAAGGTGTTCTCTCATTTGTGAGTCATCAATGCTTACTATAATTCTATAAACACTCAGGTTTTGAAAATATCACCTGCAAAGTGTTTAAATATATTGATTAGAAAATGTCAGAATTTTCAGCTATAGCTCTTTCTCAAAGTTTTGCCAAAAATTATAAGAATATTAATCATTTCAGTATCCTGTTATCAAATATTTTTCTGACTTAAGCAACAATCCGTATTTCTGACCATGTCCTTCACTTGACTAGTCTCAAATGTTTTAGTATCTCTTTGGGGGGAGGTAAAAACATATCAGCTGTTGCCAGCAAATATTACAATTGAGCAAAAAAGAAGGTCAGGCTAGACAGGTGTCTGTACTTCATTTAGAGAAGTTAATACTCAAGAAATTAATTTCTATTTGGCTTTTTTTTTTTTGTTATTTATTCTGGCAACCATGTTTTGGAGAGCTTTGTTTAAAAGCATTACCAAAACACTGCTGTGAAATTGTGGAAATCAGTTTCCTTCCATCTTTTTGGTTTATCACCTGTTAAACTGACAGAACAGAACAATTGCTGCCAGCTAACACCAGGTTTTTGAAGCTTGTTGCCATTCTCAAAATGATACACGAATTTGTCCTTTTCTCCAGCTGTCACATTTTATTAGCTATTTCAATTCACTTTACTTGCATGAGGTCTTTTTTCCTTGTAGTTTTGACACACTGCTGCTGCTATTTTAAAATCGTACCAAATTGTAAACTTGTAGTAACTGGTAACATTTGAAAGACAAGATGTTACCTGTAAAATGTGATACTGATTTAATATTGCAACAGGTTAGAAGAACGTGCTTTGGTGTTTTCAAAAAAGGCTTCTCACTTCGGACATGGGCTTTCAGAAAAGTTCTTTCAAGAATTCCCTTTGCAATGGGAATTCCAGTTCACATGAAATTAAAGAAAAAGTAAAGCAAATGGCAAGGAGACAGGGGAAATGGGCATTTTAAAAAGCCTTGTGCATGCTGGCAGTTAACTTCTCTGTTACATTCTTTATGAGCAGGGGATGTAGTGGATAAGCGTTGGCCGGGAGAAGACATTTAATTGTTGGATGGACCCTTCACTAACTTCCTCTGTACTGTGCTTCAACTTACTTAAAATGCGATAACGTATATCCTATCTTCTATGCGTGCTGCATTTAGCCTTTCCTATTTGGACTACAAAAATTCTGCCACTTTAGGGGGTATTCACATTGCTGGGATACTTTGTTCTCCTTTAGACATGAGCAGAGAGAGTCTGGGTAGAAATGTGTCAGATGATCCAGTAAGGATGGTAATGGGTGATGGAATCTTGGTGACTGTAAACCCCACTGTTGCCAGCAAAATGAGTATTCATTCTGTCAACTCCTGACCAAAAGATTTTTGGGTTTTTTGAAAAAAAATCTAATCCTTTTTTTGTATGTGTGTATGCTCATATTAACCAGGAAAGCCAGAATCACAGAGTGATGGAAAGAAATCCATTTATATTTCTAGATTTTAACTGTAAACTCAGCAGGGGTGTGTGTATGCCAACCATAAGCACTATAGGATTAGATTCCATAATTAGGGCCTATAAAAGAAATGCCCATCCGTACATTAATGAATTATAGAATGTTTTGGGTTGGAGGGGACCTTTAAAGGTCATCTAATCCAACCCCCCTGCAATGAGCAGGGACATTTTCAACTGGACCAGATTTCTTAGAGCTCCATCCAACCTGTCCTTGAATGTTTCCAAGGATGAGGCATCTACCACCTCTCTTTCACTGTTCCAGTGTTTCACCACCTTCATTGTAAAACATTTCTTCCTTATATCTAGTCCAAGTTTAGCCTCTTTTAGCTTAAAACCATTACTCCTTGTCCTGTCACAACAGGCCCTGCTAAAACTATGTATTTGCACATATATAGTTGTGTGTGTGCGCGTGTGTGTGAAGAAATATATACAGTAAAACAACAGTAGGTGGGGCTCTATCATTTACTCAATAATTAACTTTTTTTCTTTTCTGAGATGAATTAAATGCTGTTTCTGAGGAGGACTCTAGGTGTATTCATGGATAGGTAACAGAGGCAACTAAAATGCTGGGTTATTTTGCACCCTGACAACCGCCCTCTCCAGCCTCCTGTGGCTGCTACCTACTCTATTCTTATTTCCTCTTGGAGGATAAGGCAAGAAAAACAGTCTTCAAAAAGGTCTTTCAGACTTTCTTTGCTTTACCAGTTTATAAAATACTATTGAAGACATCTTACTGTGAAATGAGACCTTCCAGAGAAAGGAAATTCATGTTTTCATCTCCTTAAACGCCTCAGAATACTGACTAGCTTGAAATGTCTGCTTATTGTCATTAAGGTTAAAAGCAACAGTCCTTTGGCTTTTCCACGGCATCTTTTCTTTGGAAAAGAGTGCTTTCCTTACTAGTAGCAGCAGGCTTTCCAAGAGGAAGCCTGTTCTTCCCTCGATCCCTGCTTGGCTGATTCTCTCTTTGTGTGTTTTTTACTAGGAATACTTCTCCATAGCCTGTTTCCAAGGTCTGCATCCTGTTTACCAGAAAAATAAACCAATACAAAATCCAATATCTTTCCAGAAGAGGCTCCAAAGCCTCCAACATTTAAAAGATCTTTTTCTTTACTCCTCACAGAGCTGTAACAGTAGCCTTCTTTAATGGGGAAGGACTTGGTGAATAGTTACTTCCAATGGGGTTTTAATCTTGTAAAGCTAGTGACAACCCACAGTGACAAGGGGCTGCCCTTGTGTATGCAAGCATTCCTTGATCAATTTGATGGAGGGATGTATATTCATCCTTCCAGAAAGTTTTGTCCAGCACCTCGCTGATGTGTCTGCATGGGACATCAATGCCCAGGAGCTGAGAGCTGTGAATATGTGTTTGTGCAGAGAACTGTACTCAAACCGCTTCTTTTGAAATGCTGAATGATTCCAGTGCTTTCACATTCCTATTTCAATAAGATACGGTTGCTAATGTTTAAGCACCAATAGGCAATGTGCCAGAAATAATAAAACCTCTCCATACCAGAGAAACATCACAGCAATGTTTTGTGATAAAGGTAAATGTTTCTGATCTCACCCCAAATCCTTCATGAAACGAGGGGATATTGCTGTTGGAAATCATCATTTTACCATGAAAACATTGAACATTCTCTTTGACAATTGCAAATGTATGGAAATCCACACCTGTTGCTCTGGAGGTGGAATGTCACAAATCTTACAATGAATATCTTCTTTCTCTGACAGAAATGGCAAATGTTTCACCCTGGAGCAATTGCATAAGTGCCCATGAAAATGTCAGTTTTCACACACAGGGACTCACCAAGGGAAAACTGGAGGAATTGTTTGAGTGCTAGCCAAATGAAACACCAATATGAGGCCACGTATGGGAATATTAATTTCTTTCCTGTTAAAGGAAAAAAATATTTTAAATTATTGTACTCCTCAAAGATAGGGCACACAGGATACCTTGTCTCCACCATTCACTACAAGGGATGTATGTGTATTTCTGCAAGCATCTTTCTATATGTCTCCAGCTACATTGATTGGATGACACCAACTTCAACTGTGCTTGGGCTAAAAATACGGCTTTACATCTAAAGTTCCATCTGTGTTGTTGTAACGTAATTCAGCTGCAGAATGCAAACTCCTGTTTCACTGACTCCCTATATCTTTGTACTGAGAAAT
The DNA here is from genome assembly GCA_024605025.1 of Megaceryle maxima. Classification (NCBI taxonomy): domain Eukaryota; kingdom Metazoa; phylum Chordata; class Aves; order Coraciiformes; family Cerylidae; genus Megaceryle; species Megaceryle maxima. The sequence goes on along the minus strand of JANHGN010012991.1, from coordinate 5,964 downwards.
ATCAAGGACAGTGAAGCAGAGAACCATTTTGTCCATACTTGAAATTTTCTTATATCATGTCCTAATCTGGAAAGCATTTCTGTGAAAAAACCAAACAAATGAGGAGGGGAAAAAAACCTAATTAATAAAAAATTGGGCTCAGGAGGGCCGATTTGATATTTCTCTTTTAACATTTCATCCAGCATTTCAATCTGGGTAGAGAAAAGCAAATCCATTTTAAGGAAGCTTTCAAAAACTTGGTTGCCTTCCAATTTGAAACAAATGCTCAAATCTTAACATTTTCTACTGGGCCCAATTAGAATTGTAGGGCGGGTCTGACTGGGAGGCTGTTCTTGAACACAGAAACTAAAAGGCTGGAAATTACAGACTCCAAAAATACCTATGTAGCTGTAAGTGAGGTAGCTTAGAGCAGCTGGCTTTAAGAATAGAAGCAAGTAAAAGCCTTCCGCCTGCTGGTGTGTCTGATCTAAGTTGTGCTCAACTCCAGCTGACCCTGTGAGTGTTCGTTGTTGACTCTGATAGACATGAGACTAAGTCTTGGCTTGTACAAACTGTTCTAAATCTCTTCTTGAGCTTTCCAGATCTCTGTGTGAATATGTGGATTCCAATATGGTTTACTCTGATTCCTCCTTCAGTTGAATTGTCAGTTCATTGCAGGAAACAAATATTAAAGCGTCTGTGGTTACCACAGTCTTCTAAGATTTTAGATGCCTGTTTTCTGTCTGAAATGCTTTATGGGTTCTTATCCTGATTAGTAACAGACTTACAATATGTTTTGGAAGCGTTGACTATGAAGCACGTGTAAGACTGCTTATAAAAATTCTAGAACAGTGAAGAACTCGTTCCAGTGAAAAATTTGGTCCAGATTGTTTTGGGGCCTTAAATAAATTCAGAAAACAACATTCTTTAAAGATTCTCTTTTCTGCTGGGTGCAGATTTCTTGGTAGATGCTGTCACTGCGCGTGTATGTGAGGTGATTGCAACAGTTAGAGTAACTCATCCGGGAAGGGGCTGCGTGTGATGTGGCAATCGGTATTTGTAAAGGGCTGTCTGGCTACTTGAAGACCTGCATAAGGTGTGTGATCCTATTCCTTACACAGACTTATATGGGATAATTTGTCCTTCTTCCCTGTACACATTACTGATTATCCCTTCTCAGAAGCACGTGTTTCCCATTCACAATTTACATTTCCCTTTGAGAGCTTTTTGTGTAGCTTTAGGATACAAAAAGTTTATTTAGCTGTGTCATTTTTCAAGCTCCTTTTTTTCTTGTATGATCTACCAATACCTAATTACCACTGATACTCTAATGTGCTTCAGTCTGTGGGATTTTGGTTTTGGTTTGTTGGGTTTTTTTTTACATACAGCAGGTGAAAACACCCACATTGTATAAAAACTCTCTTGCTTTCTCCTACATTTAAACAATAATCATGTCATCAAAGCAGAAGTTAGTGACTAGAAGAACATTTAAGGAGAATCCTGCCCTGCTGTAATCATACTGAAATTCTGTTCACTGTCTTATACCTCATTCTTCTGAGAAAGGATAGTATATATTGATTTAGTTTATTGCTGTCCTTTCTATGAAAAAGCAAGAACAGTATTTAAGAGGTTCCCAAATTCGTAGCCAAGACTTATTATAATCCTGAAAAGAAGCATAGCAAATGGAAAGAAAACAAATTACCAACACTGAAGGAGTCTTAGCTCTCTATCTAATCGGGGAAAAAACAGGTCTAAGAATTTTATCAAATGCAGTAAGATAATTTATTAACTGCATTAATGTTATCCTGATTCATACGGTGACTGGAGAACAGTCTCTGTCTAACAAAAGATTCCAATACTGTTCTAGTAAATAAACTCCCAAGAGTTAAGTTACAGAAAAGCCTGAAGGTCTGTTCAAGACAGACAATTGACTGCGCAGGGAAGGTCTGTGTGCAACACAGTTTCACCTTGAGGCCTTTGTGACCTGTATTAACAAAATGGAAGGGGAGCAGTGAAGGTGTTTGCTCTTTCTGTTACACACCTACATCTCAGAGACATCAGGAGCTTTCACGTCGGAAACACGGAAGCTAGCAGAGAACTGAACTACAAACTGAAGTCTGCAATATTTCTGCCAGTGGGTTAAGCTTTGTAGTGGGCACTAAAGCCTTGGGTTGGCTCGTGTGTTGGTCCTGTCCGTGTGAATGAAGTTGCCTGGAGAGAGGGAATCTCAAGGTAAAAGCTAGGAGGTGACTGAGGCCACTGCGAGGAAATTGCTACTAGTCCTGGAAGTAAAAGGCCTTGCAAAAGAGTGAAATGATACTGTATTGGAACTAGGATAAAATTTCTCCCATTAGATCAAATTTACTTTCCAATTTTAGTTCAAAGTAGATGAAAATTCCATTCTCTTGAGGACAAATAATGAATTTTCCAGGTTATCCTTTTTGTTCATTGTCTGGGATTAGAAGGTCACTTCTTGAATCTTAGACTTGCAGTTAAAGGCCTGCAATAGAAGTGTCACTGAGGAGGCAAAGAGCTTAATTCTGAGAGGAAGATCTTAGAGGTGTACAATTGCAGGCACACACAATGATCAGGTCAAAGCTAATAGATCAAATAGCAATAGACAAGTTTATATTTGTACTGTCTGTGGCAAAATGGTTAAACAAACTTTATGAAGGATTAACCTGTTCTCTAGCACATGCTGCAGGCCAAAAGAACAACGGAATGAAAAGAGGGGAAAGAGAAAAAGACAGGGAGAGGAAGGAAAACAGAAAATGCCTTCTGCAGAATCTGAGTTGCTGTCATAAACAAATGCCTTCAGTGTTAGGTGCAACCTGCCACGGAGGTACTTGACACTGTATTAAAAACGTGTTGGCAGTGTACAAGAAGTAACGTTACAGATCTGATAGGCACACTGCAAACCTGCAAGAAAAGTTATCTTTGCATTTCATAGCACTCTGACACAACTCATACACTGAGCAGAACTGTACTTGGCAACATTGAAAATGCACACCTCGCTGAAGAGTCAAACAGGGAAATTCTGTTAGTCACTGCTGAGTGCAGTGTGTGGTGAAACCACACGTAAGGACCTACTCCTGAACCCACACATTACAGTCGCCTCTGTATTTTGGTCTGCATCTGTGCACAGATAATTCTCTAGCAACTGGAGGGACGGCTCATGGGCTGAACAGATTGCAGTATTGCTCTGCCTCAAGCTCATTCTTTGGGCTTCTCATGTTAGAGCTGTGGTATTGGGTAGAGGGTTCACGAGCTGTTTCCTCAGGGCAGAGAGGCCTTACCCCTGGTTCTGGGTGAGCATTGAGAGCTCTGTCTAGATGAATAGGATAGCCATGCTTTCCAGATTATTGCAACAGCATTTAACTTGGGCACTGTGACTCCAACTACAAGGCAGAATTCTGCTTGTCTGAGGGGATAAAATGTTGCAAGCAGGAAGATAGTTTTGCCTTCCTACATAGAAGGCATGTACCATGTGCCGCTGGATGACTTTTTGGATTTCTCTGGCAAACACGCCTGCTTAGTGTGATGAAACCATGCTAGCACAAGTGGTTTAAGAATAAATGGGTCACATTGGCTAAAATCTAGACAGACTGGATACAGCTGCTTAGGATGATATGGATCTGTGTGTTTGTGGCTGCATAATGGATGTGTAAATTATGCAATGTCCCATGGTGGCAGACTGTACATCAATACTTTTAAATTTATGCATCGATATAAAACTATAGTTTACAGCCTGTCAGGATGATATGCTAACAATTTAAGTACAGAGACCTCATGCAGCAAGGCAATTAGGTAAATTAAGTCCATAAGCTTGAGTTTAATTTTAAGCCTGGGACCAATTACAGTGAAATCAAGAAAACTGTTTCCGTGTTAAATTCTAGCCACTGCCCAGCCCTGTAAGTATTCTTCAAATAGCACTGTTGTAATACTTTATATGTCAGTGACAGAGTTTTCTAATGTGAGGCCCACCATAGCTCCTTAAGTAATATGCACTAGAACAGACTTTTCCATGTCCTGGCTCTTGATGCTACCAGCTACCAGGCTGACTTTTGCTAGTTAGTGGGAAAAGCACCTCATGTAGATTTTCCAAACTCATGTCAGCTCGTAGACAAAGGAGTTTCTGTAACTGTATTATTTGTATGTGTTTTTTCCCCAAAGAAACACATCTCTCATTTGCTACAATTATCTGAGGCTTTTCAGTATGAGGTTAAAAAAAAAAAAAATGTTATTAAGCATGAATTTAGCAACACGGTGCCAAAAGCAACTGTAAAAGGATAGGAAACTACACTGAAATCTGTCTTCAACTTCTTGTCATACCTATGCCTGGCTTTTAAGGTATCAGTCTACTGGGGAAGCCAAGAGATCAATTCAGCAGCATACCACTCCTGTGATGATAGCTACCATTGTTCAGAGTTTTCTTCTATCACTAGGTTTCCTTTATTTTTGTTTTCTGACGATTGTTAGTTCTCTTGAAAATGCTAAAACCGCCCTTCGCCAGCCTGTTAACCCGGGGTGTCTCGGTCTGCTGTAGATGGAGTTGAATTGTATGGAGATATTCACAGCACATTCTGTAAATGTATTAATAGCACACCCGTGATCTTTCACAAGGAGGATTTCCCATGTCATCTGTACAGAGGATCGTTGGAATCCTGATTAATCTATGTATTTACTTTTCCTTTTAAGAAAAAGTCAGTTGAACTGAGTTCATAAAACAATGAAGTAATATTTCAAAACTTATTCATCATAGGAGTTATTCTTGTCCTCAACACGTCAGAGCTTCATTTGTCTTTTGTTTCAGTAGCACTGCTTAGAGCACCCATGATGTATTTATCAACACCACTGGGTTTAGTGTTAGTATGTCATACAAACACTGCAGAAATACTGATTTAACTCAGTGCCTAGTGAAGGCTGAGATTTGGTTCACTATATATTACAGTTTAAACACTAACATTTTTATAGGAAAGTAATACCATTTTATGTATCAGATGGTGAGAGAATGTTACAGTACTTTTAAAAAATCCATTACCCATGCTAAAAGGCCTGGCTCCATACACTTAGCTCTACCTTTCCTTGCAATACACTATGCATTCTATGATGCTGTTGGAAACCTGAGTTTTCCACCAGTTGTACAGATGCCAAGATGTTAATTTTGCAGTCTTCTTGCCTTGAGCTGGACATGTGGTACAAGCTGGACATGTAGTCTAAGACAGGTAGTATGAGCATCCAAGCAGCAGCTCTGGTGAAATAGAGCTTGGTGTGAAAGGCACAACTATTAGGAAGCATTTAAAGTGCTTTTCAGGTCCATCTCAAAGCTATACAAAGTCATTTATTAATGGCAGGAATTATTAATAAACAAAGGTAAAGGTATATGAACAAAGCACCGTATATGATATCTGTAATCTCCAAACTAGAAAATTATTAAGAGCAAAAAAACTTCTTTAGAGGATACAAGAAGTTCAAATGTGGTGGAAGAGATTACTCTCATTGTCTCGCCCACTCCTACACAAACTGTGCCTGACTCATTCCTTTATCCTATCATCACTGGCATATAACAGAATATCACTTTTTAATTGAAAAACAGAGATTTAAACTTTAGAGGAAACAAAAATGCATAACACAGTCTCTGCCACTAGCTAGATTTCTGTTCTGCTCTTCAGGAAAAAATCCTACGCTGTAATTTGGCTTTAGAAAAATGGTGAGTGGATTCAAATCATGGGTCAGAACTCAGCTAATTTTCTGCTGTGATGCCATCTACCTGTAAAATACTATCCAAAATAAATGCATTATATGTAAAATCTAAATAATTTTATTTTAAATTGCAATTTTTAGTATGTGAAGTGGCCATTCTATTTATTTTTTTTTCAAATGGACAGTTTTTGGCCATAAATAGCACGTTGAAATACTCAGTTCTGAATGTGCAACCTTAGAAAGTTGTTCGCTCCAGATACTCATATTTAACTCTTGGAAGAG
>JANHGN010012990.1:10475-25660 GCA_024605025.1 Megaceryle maxima | reverse complement strand
CTTCCAGCTCAAGGGGCTGGCTACCCAGCAAACAACTAGTCCCGATGTTAAAGAATGAGCTAAAGAAGACATTAAGTTCCTCATCCTTAGGAAAGTGATTGATGCTAATTAAAATCATTAAGAGCTGAAGAATGAAGGCTTTGTTCTGATAATTTTTTTTTTTTTTAGCACTTACCATGGGAAAAAATAGTATCAGTCTTGAGTGAGGCTTTCTGAGTGTGTTTAAGTTATCTCAGTAAAACCAGCGGTGGTACATAAAAGTGGCAAGAAATGACTAACAGAATGGCATATTTACAAACCTGGGAATGATTTCAAATGTACTGAGTGTTTGTGTCTTTCTGTGACACAAACAGAATCTGTGTGGCATGTGTGAAGACTTGGGTATCTCTTAGAATATGGTCTGTTTTCTGTACTTGTTTTTATCAGTCTAATTCTTTACTATCTTCCCTTTCATTCCTGTAAATAAATGCCCTTGGTGTAAAAGTTAGGGCAGGCAGTGGGACCAGGAAAGACTTCATTCTAAAGTTGCATCTTTAAGATAGCAATTATGGCTGAAAATGGCAAGTACTTTATTTGTCAATGGTTAACTACAAAGTGCCGTAAATTGATCCTGTGACCCTTTGGAGTTACTCAGTAGGCAGAGGAAAAATGCCTTTCTCTTCTACCATGGCACAACTAGTTAATATGTGGCTTAAGAAAGAAGGAAGGGAGGCTGTGCTTCAGACACAGGCATCAGGTTTTGTTTGGGAATGTCAGGGTGGTTAATGTTATGGATGCCTTTTTGTTCTGGCTTCTTGTGGAACTTTGTGGCTTCTTTTAATTCTGTTACATGTCGAGGTGCTGAAGCCTTGATATCAAGGAAATAAAAGCATGGGCTTGCTTAAATGTTGATTTACTCAATGTGTTAAAGTGTCTTGGTGTTCCAAAACAATCCTTTGAAATTCTATGGGTTTGCAGTTGTCATAATTGAAGTACCAATGTTAATGAGCAAGGCTGACTACAGGAAGGTTGGGTTGTTTGTGAATACCTGTGTGATAACAGGAATTAAGCCACCTCTTGGGTTTTTTTGTGCCAGATGCTATGCCAAGTGGAGTCTGTGGTAAAGTCTGAGGTTTGTACACAAGGTAGCTGGTACCAGATTATCATTCCTTGGGTAGCTGGAAAATGAGTATCTGGAAATACAGTGAATGTGTATCAACAAAAGAGAGGAAAATTAATCTGAAACTGATACAATTATTTAAAAAAAAAAAAAAAAAAGATAGAATAAGTATTTACTTTCTAGATATTCCAAGGAATGGCCCAGGGGCATAAAAAGCAAGCAGGAATCTTTCTGATGATAGTAATTGCTGATGTTCTTAAATTATTAAAACAATATGGTACTTGAAAGAATCTATATAAGAGGTGCCAGTGCAGCCTGTGGTACAGTCAAGTCTGGACTTTGGAGACTCTGGGTTTGCCCATAAGGTGGAAAACAAAAATAGACTTAAATCATGAAAAGTATGAGAAATATTTGAACGTTTGGAGAGAAAGAGGCACTTGCATTCTGCTCTGAAATAAGCAGCGACTGCTGTAACCCTGACAGTCATGTAAAAATAGCTACCAGCATGTTTGGGATGTCATGTGATGGGGCTGCTTCCTCCTCGCCTGCTGGGTTGCTGGTGGGGTCTGTGGGGAGGGATGTGACTATAGAGGAAGCCTTCGCTTCCTGTTTGCCACGGCTGCAGTAATGCACTAGTGCTTCATTTTCTCCTGTATTCTGTAGTTCTCTCTGCCCTAATACTTCCCTTTTCTCCAGAAAATGTCTTGTGGAGTCGTATAGATTGAAATGCATCTGTCCTCCCTTTTGTTTTCCTGATGGAAAAAGCCTGTCCTTGAATTGTGTCTGACAGTGCTATCACTAGCAGCTAGACATCTGAGTGAGATGGCAAGTACCCTGACAGCACTCCCTGTAGCTGCATCGAGCACTGATTCAGCCGTGTATTTCAGATGAAATGGTGCACACCAGTGACTTGGCCACGTGTGCTACTGCAGTTGGCAGTTGCTCTCTACTGTCTGATTGTAGAAATTCTGTTACAGGGAGAAGGCTGGATTTTTTTTTTCCACTCTCCTTTCTTGCTTTTTAAATCAAGCCTTAAAATTAAGGCTCAAATGTGTCTTTTTTTTTTTTTTTTTTTTTTAACCCCAAAAAACCAAAACCCAATATGCAACCATAATGGGCAATGGTAAGTGGATTTGCTGTAGTTCAGTATGAAGCCTGCATATAGTCTGCAAGCAAAGAAATGTGAAATGGAATCAAGACACTCATCTGGAGTTTGTTGTAAATACTGTACTTGCTGGACACACAAGGTTATGCAGTTGTAGTTGGGTTAAATTTTCTGGGTCTTTGCTTAGGTTCTAAGTGGAAAATAAATTTGCTATTTGGGTATAAGGAGTTTTTAATGAAAAAGCTATTAAGATAACGAGAGAGTCTGCTTTTGCAGTGCAGAAATCACTACTAATGGTATTTGACAACACCCCTTGTGCAATCTTGTGTGTGCGTCAGAATGATTGAAGGCCATTAAGACCAAAAAGCCTGACTAGAATTGTAGTTTTTATAAAGCATTCTGTGTACAAGGTAAATAAGCAGCTGAGCTCACAGGAGCACAGGTAGCTTCAACATATGCATAACTATGAAGTAACGTGTGTGTAACTTCAACAATCACAGAAGTGATTCCACAGTTACAGAAATCATAGAATCGTTTAGGTTGGAAAAGAACTTTAGAATCACCCAGTCCACCGTTAACTCAGCACTGCCAAATCACAGGGGCACAGGGGATGGGCCTCGCCCTGGGTAAACAACCTGCCTAATCAGAGCGTCTGCCCTGCCAGGGAACTGTCATTCTGTCACTTGACTCCTTCAGTAATTAAAAGTGTGCTCAGGTATTTTAATAATTAGTCTTAGATTTAATTATTATTTTTTTTTAAACAACTCGCAGGTATTCACATGTGCTGAACTGTGCTTTTGTAACTGTATTTCCGACTCCTTGTAGACCAGGGTTTGTTCATGAAAGTCTCTATTATTGCCACACCAGAGGAAGCCACTATCCTGTTGAACAAGCAGTAGGGTAATGAGCTTTACATTAAATACGTTTTGCAGGATGTGACTGACTTCCCCTTGTTCTTTCTTGAGTGGGTGTGCCTGCTCAGCAGGCAAGCATTGTTCTTAGTCAGGAGGATTCCTAGTGCATTGAGATGCTAAAAAAAATATAAATAAATAGTTACATGAGTTTTAATGCAGAGTTTCATGCTGACTGTTAGCCATGTAGGTAGAAGATCATTTGTTGGGGAGTAAAGCCTTTGACAGTGCACTCTCAGTACTGCAGTGTGGAATGAGACTTCTAAGCTGTAGTCTGTATGTGTGGGTGGTCCTTTGGTTACCAATAATTAAACAGTGAGTGGAAGCTGTGTCTTTTCATCCCTAAATGCTCAAACTTGCTCCCAGTTAAAACAATAGTCTTCTCGGTTCTCTAATTGCAAATGCTGGGTTGGGGCAGAGGAGGTGAGAGAGAGGTTATGTCTAATTTGTTGTGACTGTGTACTGAGCCAGGGAGCACTGACCTCAGCACCAATTTAAAGTCTTGGTCAGCCTTGTAGAAGTCTGTAATTAAACATTGCTTGCATAAGCAAGTTACATTCATTTTTAATAAGTAATCTTTCTTGTGTGAGAATGAGTTGCTATAGCTTGTATTTTATTTTTTACACTAAATTTATAGAAAAGTCGTTTATAATATTGCAACAACGTCTCCCAGTTGTTAGCTCTTCATGTTGGAGGACATTTAGCAGGCTTTTATAGGAGTAGATGAGGAGCCTGATAGCCCAAATTTATGCAGTGTTGCTTTTTTCCTCACAGTTGCAGTCTGTTACTTGACAGGCACATACTGCTAAGCGAGCTCTGCTGCAGGGATGTGCTGCAGTGATGCTCTGAAAGGAGTAATCCTACTCCAGCTCAAACAACAACTTTTTTTATAGAAACGATCTAGAATCTTTTTATGCATTCACTGGGCTTTCACCAAAGAAAATGTAAAAATTATATTAACAGAATTGAAGCCAGATCGAGGGCTGGACTCATTCCTGGACTGTGCACAAATCTTCACTATTGCACCACCTCTTGGAAGATGAGATTGGTGACCATACGTAGGGTGGGCTGGCATGATAGGAAGTGATGTATTGTTCTGAAAAGCCTTGTGACTTCCCTGTAGATACAGGATCAAAGGTGAGCTGGTGTTTGTAACTACTCCTGCTGCTTAGCTAAGGTTTGCATTTGACCCCTAGGGATTTTTGAGTATGGGTGGAGGAGCCTGCTGGAAAACTTGTGGAAATGAGAGAGAGATTTCACAGTGATGAGGAGCAAAGGAGGAGCTGATATCTGTGTGGTTGTATGGACACCCATGCAATATCTGACCACAGTCTGAATATGGGCTGGGCTCTGGTGGAAACTGGTGTTGGTGCTGCGTTGGAGATTGGAGGATGCCACGAGGGGACTCGTCCACAGCTGCCTCTAGCAAGGCCACACACATTCTCACTGCCTATGCCCCAGGCTGCAGTCAAACTGTTTGCAGATGTTCAAATATAAACAAAAAAGATTTTTCTTAGGGAGGGTGTGTTTTTGTGCGGCAATTATACTATTGGCAATTATACTATTTCCATTTTGGCCTAAATATGAAGGGCATAATGCATGTACTTGCTTTGTCAGCTAAGTATCATTCCTCCAACTTTAAATACAGTCACATGTGTGTTTAAAGAACCAAGAACTCATATGATTTTTCTTTCATCCTCTTGCAGAAGTTTTCAGAGGTAACAAAAGTTCAACTGGCTCTGCGGGAATGGCATGATGGTACAGTACATAAGCTAAATGTAAAAGAGCAAAATGGCCCATGCACTGGGGAGTGGAATGCTGGTGTTAATGGATTCAGTATTACTGAAGACATAGCTCACTGTCAAGTTATGTTCGTGGGTTTAAGGTAAAGATGAGGAAGAATGCAGGACTGTCAGCAGAGGTACTGGGTCTGTGATGCATCTGCTTAGTTTCCAGTGATTACTGATCAGGTGCGTGCTGAACAGCAATGGGTATCTTTGTGTTTAGTAGCACTTGATGAAAGTTTTCTTTTTTTTTTTTTTTTTTATAACAAAGGCCATGTACTTAAGATAACCCTCCATTGTCCTTTATGAAGTGTGTAGTTTCAATATGATCTTAAGTGAAGAGCTCACAGTTTAAGAAGGAGTGCACTTTTTCTGAGGTTCCTAGTGTCTGTTACACCCTTTGAAGGTTCATCACATATCTTCTCAGGGCTTTTCATTACACTTTGCGGTCAGCTGCTGAAGATCTAGTGTAGTGTTTATAGATCACTGACCTTGGTTTTCAATTTTTAAGATTGTTTCATTGTAGGTAATAACTACATCAAATTTCTGCTCTTACAGCTTTTTACTTTGGTCCTCGCAGTTGCTCAGCTTCAGTGCCTGTAGAAGAGCAACAGTCTAACAGGACACTACTGTTGATAATCTACTTGCAGTCACTTCTTGATTTGTACATGGCAGGAAGATGAAGACCCTACAGCTTTCCTAACAGGACCAAACTGATGTGATCTGGCCTGCACAGATTAAGTGTTCCATCAAATTTAGCAGAAGGGTTTAAAAGTCAGCAGTTGATGATTAAAATTTCTGCCATGTGATTTTGGAAAAAGTGTGTTTTAGTTGTGCTTTGATAGCCTGGTGAGCAGTGAAGGACACCCTTTGTACTCCTGAGTAGAAGAAAATAGTCTCTTCTGCTTTCAAAATAATAACTAGCGCTGATGTTCAGCACCATTATCCCTGACATCTCCATCTACAGCAGCATCTCTCTTCTTTGAGGTCTTGTCTTGATTGTGCAGATTAGTTCATTGATCTGTTATGATGCAGGGAAGAGAAAGATGCCTCAGGATAGCTTTTTAAATTTTTTTTTTTTTCCCTTCACCCATGAGATTTGAAATGATGTTGAAAGGAGGAAAATTTTGCATTGCCTTCTGTATTGCTCCCTTTTTACCTCCCTGCCCCCACATGCTTGCCTTTATTTATAAATAAACACAAGTGTACACACGCCAATCCCCCCATTCCTCTCTAAGATCAGCTCATTTGGGGCTTTCCAGTTTTCTTCCGTACTACATTTACAGTATTTTTTTCTTTAAAAAATCCAACCAAACCCCACACACACACCCCCCAAACAAAACCAAACAAACAAGCCCCAAACAAACAAAAAAACCCCAAAACAAACAAACCAACCCCAAAACCATACACACACAAAAATAAATCTTGGATAAATGCCTATTCCAGTTGCTGAAAACAACCAGAGCAGCTGCTGGTTGCAGCAGAGCTTTGAAGCTGGCCACTCACATGGGGCTTTCCCAGGTGGAAGCAGCAGCAGCAGGTTCTGAAGTGGTCGTGGTGGAAGCATCCTGCGAAGTGTCCCCCAGGGTGGGACGTTAGGGACCAAGGAGATGCTCCACACTGTCAGTAAATGTGGCTTTTTATGTCAGGAGTTGCATGTGCTTATAAGTGACAGAGAACACATTTTTGGAAGATGTGAATGCTAATTTATAGTATGAGCTGTGAAACAAAACTAGCATTTGTGTCTTCAGGGGCATGGTGAGGGTGAGGGTGAAGAAACTGTAGTGAATGAAATACCTTGTGACTAACCTCCTTTGGCTTTTAACTCCAAGCTCTCCTGTCCTTCCCTTGGAAGTCAGAGCAGACACTAATGAGCAGACACTAATGAGGACTGGCAGGGCTGGCTTTGCTCACTGACACCAAAACGAGAGCGTGTGTACCCTAAGCCCATTTTGATGCCTGTAGTTGAAGGAGGGTGGGATGTGTGGTGTTTTCTGCTAATTGGTACAAAGCTTTCTGAAAGTCAAAAAGCTTTGAGTATCTCTGAATTGTTGTAAAAAGCGATTGAAGGAAAATGCCTTGTTTGATTTTTGGTCTCATCGCTTTTATCCTTATTTAAAGAAACATCTTGATTAACTAACTGCCTTTCTGTTTTGTTTTTTTAATTTTTTTTTTTTGTTGGGGCTTTGGGGTCTATTTAATTTTTTTATGAATAAACAAATCCCTTTTTCACTGGAAGAGTAGCTAATGACAGCCTCCTGAAAGAGCCAGTTTCTAGAAATCCTTCTTGATTTTCAGCAAAGAAGCGGAAACGCATCTACCAGAGGGCTCCCAAACTACAAACAAGCAGTGCTGTGATGTGTTCAGTGATGATACCTACATGATGCTGCTCGCCTGGTGTGCACACACATGAATGGACATAGTTGTGCTTTTCAAGTTTTTGAGAAAGGCGAGGGATTCTTTCCAGACAAGCTCTCTGATATCACCTTTCTCCTCTATCTGTGCCTGCTTTTCTATCTGAGTTTGAAACGAATTCCTCTTCTTAACATGCCACTTGGGGGAACACATTATGCATGGTCCAGTCTGCTTGTGGTGCACCATACATGGTAATGTGACTGTGATAACCAGAAGGGCTGTAGCAGCACTTAAATGCCTCTGGATGGGTGAAAGCAAGGGTTAATGCCTTATGTTGGTTCCTCTCTTGAATACAATTAGCTTCATATAGCAGCGTTTCACCGCAGAGAAAAGGGCAGCATGGCATTTATGAAAGACTGCCCCTTGCTGCTTGACACTTCATCACATGCAGCTGGCTGAGTGGCCTGGAAAATGGGGAGAAATGCACTTCTCGAGTGGGTTAACACCACTGAGAGACATGCACAGAGGATGTATGTTTCACCTGACCAGAAATGAGCACGAGGGACACTGCTGTCCTGTTTTCCCCCACCTGATTACTTTATGAGAAGGTGAACAGAGAAGAATATGCCCACTTGGGTGTGTGTAGGCCATAGGCTGTCAGTGATGCCCCGACTCTCACTTCCAGCTGACAGCTCTTAATTAGAGCCTGCTCTGATGAGGCTGCCTGACTCCGGGGCATTTGTGGTTGTTTAAAGGCTGTGTAGTTGGATTGATACTGTTTCCATTACGTTTTTCAACCCCCTCTTAGACTTCTGAAGATTACCTTCTAATCTCAGAACACTGGGTATTGAAGTGATTGTCTGAGGAATTCGAGAGGCTGGTGAGTAGCAGAAATGCATTAGTTTTTGTGAGCATCATGATGCTGTTTGCAGACAGAAGATAGAGTTGGAAAGAAGAAAATACTCTGTTGTATTATTGCTTTACAGTCTGTCGTCTGATTCTGGATGTAATGATGTGAATGTGCACCTTCTTGCTTCTGAAGAGATGGCCTTTTGCCAGTGGTGTGTTCATATGGAAATATGTGGGAATTACTAGTCACGACTCAGGGTACAAGTCAGGAGTGAGCACAAGTTTCTCTCACGTTCCTTGTGAAGTCAACAACTAAGTGCTCATCCTGGCAAACTGAGTTTATAACAAAGTGAAATGAAGAAAACTTCCTAATGTAAGGATTACATTTGAAAACTGTTGCGAAGAATAAAGATGCTAGGGTGTTACCATGGATGATGTTTTGTCTTTCCTCCTGTATTGGCTGTAGAAATCTCTTCATGAGATAAATACATTTTTGGACTAGTGCTGAGGTTGGTTTCACCTGCTTCATATAATGGAAGAGTGCAATAGGGGGAGTGTAAAACTGAAACTTGTGTTCCTGCCTTGCTTTTTATTGTAGATTTATTACTATCCTGTCCTTCATAGAGCATAGGAACTTTAATTTCCCTGCTGTAGATCAGGAAACTGAAGTAGCAAGTGATAAAATGGCTGTGTCCAAACAGTCATATGAGAAATTTACTGAAAAGCTGGGAATAAAACCAGTCTCCTGGAGATTTATAGCTGTTAATACTTAACTTTGTTATTTAACAAAGACTGTCTGAAGGGAAGCAATAGCAAAAATTAGATTCCACATTTAATTTTAGCAAGCAGTTTTATAAGCACAGGGATTATTTGGATTTCTTTTCTTGTTTTGTTTTTGTTGGGTATTTTTTTGGGGGGGGGTTTCTGAGGCGTGTTTCCCATAATCTTTGAGAGGAATGAAATTGGGATGAGGACTGGAGAATTCTTATCTATTTTGGCTGAACAGATGAGGCTTGTGGCTTTCCTCTGTGCCTGCAGTTTACCAGGTTGGTGAAAGGCAGTACCTAAACACACCATGGCCAGTGTAGGAGGGTTTCTCTCTCTCCTTTCCATTTGGCCCACTCTTTCCTTTTTCTGGTGTGCTAATTTTGGGTTAGGTTTGTGTTGGTGATCTTGTTTTATGCGAGTTGGTGTGGTCACATTATTGACCAGCCTTTTGACTGGAAATCATGAATCAAGTGAAATCATCCTCTTGGCGTCATTCTCTTAATTCATTCTCTATTCTTCAACATAAGGTTTAAAGGAAGATAAAAAAAGACCCCAGTAAGATAGGACTGAACGAGATCACACATAGGGAGTGTATATAGGAAGAAATGGTGGTTTTGTTTTGTTTGTTTGTTTGTTTTTTGCTAGAGCTCTTTATCAAGCTGTTTTGGAAAGGTTTCTTTGTTTGTTTGCATCCACTTTTGGATTGCCATGTACACTGTGTGTTACTAGCTTTTGTCAGATCAGGTGACTCCTTCCTCCCTGGTTTTCTTCTGGGATTTTTTTTTTAAGCATATTGATTTAATTTTGAAGAAACCTGTTTGATACTTCTTCACAGATACCTTGATATTTGACCTTTCCTGTCTGTTCAGTGCTGTAGTGACCTGGCATGGGTAGGATAGCTAGATACTACTGTGCAGTAAAGTGTGCCAGCAGGAATAAAGTCTCAATGCAGGTATTTGCTTGCAGGGAGGCAGAGTATAATGAAGTGGAAGGTTGCCTGGTCAGGAGACTGCAGGCTTTGAGTTTATTCCTTCTCATGTTGATTGATATTTAACCTTGGGTAAGGCCTTTAACCTCTTTATGTCTCAGTTCCCTTCATGATAAATGGACTGTAACACTTCTTCCTCTCTGTGAGAGTTGAATTTTGAGGATGAGAAAAAACCATTAACACATTGCAGGTAATGTACAAGCCTCGGTAAATTGGTTGTCGCTTCACTTGTTCCAGCATCTTTTGAGAGCAGCAGAAATCCAAGACCTGTGTGTAAATCCTTACCTAGTGTTATGTGCATATTGGAGCAAATGGAGACCCTTCTGTAGCTTTATGCAAGTGTTGATCACACAGGTTTGCTCTCCGTGAATAGACCTGAGGTACTAAAATCTGCAGTGTGAATTTAACTTGAGCTGTCTTTTTTGTGTGTGTGTGTGTGTGTGTGTGTGTTCCCTGTGTGCCATCTCAGAGATGATTAATGTTCCTGAAGTCTCCTACCTTGCATGAAATCCAAAAGCCTTTTCTTAGTGTGTTTCAGTACTTAACTGCTTTGTTCAGTGCAGCACTATACCTGATACAGT
The DNA here is from genome assembly GCA_024605025.1 of Megaceryle maxima. Lineage (NCBI taxonomy): Eukaryota > Metazoa > Chordata > Aves > Coraciiformes > Cerylidae > Megaceryle > Megaceryle maxima. The sequence goes on along the minus strand of JANHGN010012990.1, from coordinate 15,220 downwards.
CCCTCCCAGTCTGTTTCGGGTGTCTGTGTCACAGATGGAATGCTACAGTGTGATGAATCGGTGACCAAGTTTTTAATCTTGGTGTTTGTAACAGCCCAGAGCTACTGGCTAACAGTGCCTCGTTTAATTGTAACAAATGATGGGGAAGCTCCTATGAATTATGCATGATGGCCTGATCCATTTCCAAACCAATCTGTTAGCAAGGCAGGGCAGGTCCTGTGTAGTCTGTGGGATTTGCCACTAGGGAATGGTGGGGGAAAGCTCTTAAAGCATCTGGGCGTTGTGTAGTCCCTGCTGGTCTGAAGGTACAGGTTCAGAAGGATATTGGGTGATTCCGGGGGTATTTTGAAATAGCTGATGCTTATTTTTCTCTTTGTACTCGAGCAAGTGTTGCTCTGTCCCTGTGATCCTAGTGGGCTGTTTTGTGGGATGACACATTAGGTTTTAAAGGATGGAGAGCAACCTTTACAGGAACATTTGGGAGTAATTGCTACTTCATACGTGGTGTGTGGACTTTATGAAACAAAGGTATGACTTGGGCTTGGGCAGGTATCCATAGCATGAAAACTTTGAAATTAAGAAAGCAGATTTAATGTCTCAGACTATATGGAGTTAATGCCAAAGCAGCACAGCTACAAGTGTCCAAAGAAACTTCTAGTTCCTTTCTTTAGGGGGGGGAAAAAAAAAATCTCAAAATAGCACTATTCTATTCCTGAAGTTTCTTGTTGTTATCCTTTTTGCGTAAACACTCCCCAACAAAAAAAAAAACCAAAACCCAAACAAACAAAAAAACCCCACCAAACAAAAGCATGACTGGCTTATTTTGCAGTGTGATCCTCACGCTATTTTTTTTGTTATAATTTTTGCATTTTGGGTTTTTTAATTATCTCTTTCCTTTTTTTTTTTTTTTTTTCCCCTCCCTCTCTTCCAAGCAGCTGTCAGCTTGAATTTCTATACCTAGAGATGAATGGTTTATGAGAAGACTGTGTCGTCACTGCTACTGCCTTCCCTTGCTTAGCTTATGCTGAGTTTCCTGTGCTTGTTAAGGTAGTCCTGATTCTAACATTTTGCTTGCTAATGAGTCCACCCTTTATTGCTGACTGAGGTAGCAGAAGGGCAAGAACTGAAATGGCTAACTGGTGAGGCTGCTAGCCCTGCCAAGGAGAGAGTGGGCAGAGGAGCAGCTGTGCCACACCTGAGCTGTGATCTGCAAGGGCAGGTAAGGGAGAGGGAGGAGAGGGGAAACAAATGCTGTCGATGCTTCTCATGCTGGATCTTGCATATATTTCTAAATCTCTTGACTCAAGGGCTGCCACACTAACACACCTTTTCACATGACTTCACTTTGGAAGCAAAGTGACTTTTAGCTGCCTCAGCAATTTCCACACCTGAAGCTTAACTGTTTTGGTAATCCCTTCAGGGCCTTTAGACCCCTTGGTTTACACCTGTAAGAGGACCTGACATACCAACTCACAAAAGCAATGGAAGTGGAGCCTGTGAACAAAAGAAGTGAAGTGCTGGTGGTTCAAATGGAGTGTCTCCTGCATTGTTCCAGGCCATTTTCACTGCCTTCATTGAGTCTGTGTTTTATCTCCTTGGAATTATTATTATTTTTTATTATTATTTTGGTGGGTCATGTCAAAAAGAATATCCACTGAGGGAGGAGAGGATGCTACAGTGCCTTCCCCACTGTGTTCAGTGTGGTCAACATCTGGCTATTAGCTCCTGTAATAATATGCAGTGTTGCTGCTTTGCTGTTTACTTAGGCACAGTTGCACTTAGCCCTCCAAACTGCAAGTTAAAGTGTCTAGCTAACTAAACTGACAGGCTAAATTAGACTTCTATCATCAAATCTTCTCATCCCAGCAGCAGTCCACTGAAGCAATATATTCTAAATACAGGCTTCAGTATGTTTTATACCATTAAAAAAAAAAAAAGTCTAAGTTGTCTATGGAATGTCCTGCTAATCTATGAGACAGAATATTGTGCATTTATAAGGCATTTGCATTTCCTCCTGCCAAACCCAAAACCTTGTTAAATCTCGTGTAAGTCACACTGGTTCAGCTCAAATGGAAACAAAAGGAGCACCTGAGTTTGACCACACTGCTGCCAGCCTGTTTCTCCAGACTCGTTCTTTTCTGTCATTGCCAGGGCATCCCTTCTGGTCAGCCTTGGCTGGTGGAAGGGAAACTGTACAACTGATTTCTCTGCCGTGCTGTCCTGGTATCTCCAAGAAGAACAAATAGGAGCCTGCGTGGGAATAATTCACAGAGTGCAACACCCAGAAGTTATCTGAACCTGGTTTTGTGGTATCACAACCTAACATTTGATTTTGGGAGGTTCTATTTTCTTTTTTCCTTTCAAATTTCAGTCTCTTAAAAGCAGCTCCTGTAGGGCACTTTGTTCTAGTGATAGAATCACAGTGCCACAATAGAATGCCTGTTCTGTTTGGGCTTCAGCTTTCTTGGTGGTACTGAGAGTTTAACAGCAGTGAGGGCTTTGAGATGAAGCAAGGCTCCAGTTAAAGCTACTGGAGTGATGTAGAAGAAATGCAGAGGAACTGAGTTGCCTTGCTGGCATTAAGGACTTTGGTCTCAGCAGAGCAGCTGAGCTGGGTGTTGCTGGAAGGTGGGTTGAGCATCTTCTGCTCATGTAGTTCAGTGCACCTCCGTTCCTTCCCTCATGCCAATGCTGCTGTCAGTCCTGGTGACCCAGCTGAAGGAGCTGGGAACCAAAAGTGACTGAGTCAGTGGGAGCACAGGATTAGGTCACGCTCAAAGGATTATGATGTTTATGGGAGCACATGAAAACGCTTGTGTCACTGCAGCTTTAGGCTTCTGATACAAATCTGGCATGTTCATTTAAGGACTTTGCTGGTTTGTTAACTGAAAAAATGCATAAATTGCCCCTTTAAAAGAAAATTTAAAATAGATTAATGCAATGCACAAGAAGAATATAACTTCTTTTATTTTTAATCTGATAATCAGAAAGAATTAGGAGCTGAACTGGTGCTAAAATTTCGTAATTAAGTTCAGACTGACAATGCAGAAACATGAACAAAAATTCAAGTGGCTTTTAGTGCTAATTAACCTTCTGATGCATATTAACATACCCTGATTAGTTTAATGTTGATGAGACATTGATAATTACAATGAAATTGCTAGGAGCAAAAGATGAAAATGTGGGATTTTTCACTCAGAGGGAGGAGAATACCACTCTTATATGGTAATATGAAAACTGCTTGCAAAGGTAATTGTAGCTTGGCTGTTGCCTGGCTGGCTATCCTGGTGAGGAATGCTTTTCAGAATAAAGTTGAGGCATATTTAAATGGAAACTGCATGTTGTGTTTACACACAGCTCTTCAGAAAATCTGTAGTCTGCACTTCTGAAGGTAAAAGCATCTGAAGCAAACCATTAGGAAGATGCAGAATTATGCTGCCAGCACAAGGTAGCAATCCCTAACAACTAGAGACCATGTTAAGCCCCAATGCACAAACTTTAACAGCTTTTCAAAAATGTCTTCATCTTTGCCTCTACCCTCACGTGCTGTTAATGTGTTTTATGTGCAAAAATGGCCAGTGTTGTAGCTGTTCTTTTCATCCCGGTGTAACAACGTACTATTTGTTCCTAATGTTTTTATTTAAATACTTAGGTCTTCCTTTTAATTATCTGGTGAACATTTGATAAAAGCAGATTTGTAGTCACTCCAGGAGTGCACGTCACTTTCATTCCAAGCTAGATATAAAATGTTAACTGCTTTACTGCAATTACTAACATCTGCAGTTACATTACTAACATCTTGACTCTCCTACAGTTGAAGGATTTGTGGTTGAACATTCACTTGAAGCTAGCCCTTATTTTTCTTTTCCATTGCAATGATAGTTCTGTTTTCATGGATTCATTTTCAGTTACAGGTAACTGGCAGGATTGAAGAATTTATTTTTTACCATTTTTGTTGGTTTTTATCTCTTTGCTTTTTTGCTATCACATTAAGTTTGTGGCATAAGAAGAAAAACATTCTTTGCCTACTAAACATGAATGCTGTCTGGGAACCTGACCCCTGAAGACAGCAAAATAACCTAAGAGTACAAAGAAGGTTCAAACAGAACAGTTCGGGGAACTAAGGAAACCTCTGAGTTTAGGCTCCCTGTAGCAAGGAAAATTATGCCTTGGCCTCTAATTTATATAATCTTGAAAACTGCTATACTAGAGTTTTGTCATGTCTAAAGCAAGCTGGAGCTTGTAGGTGCTGGGTGGTTTGTAATTTGGATGCTGTTTGTAAATGCAAGTCCATGAAGGTTTTTTGGAAAAGTGGGGCTGCCAGAGGTAGCACCCTGCCTGTTGGGGGGGGGGATGCTGGGGCCAGGCAGCATTACTGTCATGCACTATAAAAGAAGATAAATAAGAACTTTTATTAGTAGTAAAGGCATCTAGTTACCCAACATTTTGAAAAATGATATGAATCTTAAAAAGACAGTGTTCTTTGAAAAGTCCTCAGCAGTTCAGGGGATTTCATTTGTGTGGCTCCTTCTGAGTCCCTGATCCTAATCAGTTTGTGAAGGGTTTGGGTTAGATGTTTGGGGTTTTCTTGGTTGGTTTGGTGTTTTGATCTTTTTTTTGTTGTTGTTGTTGTCTACCCCCCCGCCCCCCCCCCTCTCATCCCGGTGGAACCGAGTGTTGTTGTTGTGTCTGTCGGCTTTTTTTTCTTTTTTTTTTTTTTCTTTCTTTTTCTTTTTGTTTTTGGT
>JANHGN010012990.1:0-10267 GCA_024605025.1 Megaceryle maxima | reverse complement strand
CTGTCATCTGCTCCCAGTATTATGGTCAAGATTCTTATTTTCCCGTTTCTCCCATATGTCTACAGATACATAGGCAGCTGCAAACAGTGACACCTTTTACATTCTGTATTTGTAGTCACTGTTAGTGAAGCATTTGGCCCAGGCAACTGTAGTTCTGGTCTGGCAATGCCACAGGCTTATTGCTTTGGACAGCAAATTGTCGAGGACACAAAATGACACATAGATGCCTCTTTTCTTTATCCCATATGGAAGGTGGGCCGTGCACCCTCAGTTCTAACCGGGTCTGTAATTGATTGATGCACAGGTCAAAGACTATTTGGAGGGCTATCGATCACCTTCTGGCACTGCTTCTTAGTTGCTCTCTCCATTGTGATGCTGCAGTATGCAATGTTACCTTTCCTTAGCAGGCTTTCTGTAAGGTAAACCTAAAGCTAAACCTGCTTTGTAAAGCAGTGGAAGTTCTTGAAGTGCATGGATTTCTGATTTTTAGTGACATTACCGTATGATCCACCTCTGGCATCAGGAGGCAGTCTTGCTTGCTTGCACATAGTCCTTTATCTTGGGAATCTGTGTTTGGAGCCCTGTAGGTGTGTCTGCCTTCAAACAGACACTAGGACTCGGATCTCTCAGTTGAGTTGAATTCTGTCTTTGCCCACCCACTAACAACATTAAGCTCAAATATTCCTATTTGGTTCTTTCTGGTGCTCTCATTGATTCAAGTTAATTGATATTGTCTGTATTCATATTTTTCAAGCTTCCTTTATCCTTGATTAGAAACAGCTTAATTTTTAGGTCTCTGGAGCATCAGGAACAAAACCACACTTGATTTTAGTCTTTTTTTTTTTTTTTTTTCCCCCTCGCTGTTCCTTGGTGGGTGTGTACAGCTTGGCTGCCAGGAGTATCCTGCCTCTCAACAGTGAACATGTGCCCTATGTAGTACCATATGTATGTGATTGTGTAGCACCTAAGGATTTTGTATATACTGTAATGCAAAAAAAACCCACAAACAAACAAAACAAAACAAACCCACAAATGCCCAAAGCCAATAAAAACCCAAGCCCTTTGTTTGCATTCTTCTCAATGTCTTTTTTTTCACCAACTCAAAATCTGAAGTGCTTCGAGGACAGCAAGCAAGCAAGAGCTGTGTGCAGGGGGAAAAAACTGATGAATTACTTGATTTTTCCCTTATCCCCCTTTTTCTTTGCCCTTGAACTGTTTTCATTTAAGGAAACAGAACTGGTGCACAGGATGAAAATGTGGCAGCATAGGTGTCATTCGCTGGAAGATGTGCTACTATCCCTGTTAACCAAAGCATCTGTCCTTCTCTACCTGCAGATGGAGAGGAGAATTTCAAAGACACTCAGAACTTAAGTTTTTTGAAGAAAGGTTTGACATTCTTGACATGTTGAGGAAGAGGTGTGATAACTGCCCTGAATGTTGTACAGAAGGAGGGTGTATTAAAATAGCTTCATCTCACAAATTCAAGCCTTAACCTGCCCAGGAGATGAAGGGGTGATGCATACGGCGTTCCCAGCTCCCTCCTAGGATCTGTTTTTCAGTCAGGTGATGCGACTTGAGCACAGTGTTAAAGCAGTTAGAGGTGGAAAATATCCTTGGATAGCATTAATTTAAAAGTTTAAAAGCAATTTACTGTTATATGTGAGGTTTCTTAGGGAACACTGTTAGGCCTTTTTTAGACTAAGAAAGAGGTATTCAAATTTACAATGTCTTGCTTCAGTGTTTTGATGAAACAGCAGAAACCTTGTTTCAAAAAGGGATGAAATGATCCTTTCTTGTCCTTTGTATGAAGAGGCATTAGCAAGCTCAGTGGGGTTGTCTCCAAGTGATAAACAATGCCCAGTACTTGTCTCTAGGCTATGTGTAAACTGGTCAAGCAAGTACCTGCATCCTTTTGAAAATATGACCTTGGTTTCTGCTGCATGTTGTAGAATATGTTGGGATTTTCTTTTGTTGTTTCTCCACTGTTTCTATAGTAGCAACCAAAGAATGTGAGAAGCTGACCAAAGGGGGGGAAAAGGTAGATTTTTTTTTTTTTTTTTTTCCTTTAAAAAGATCGTTTTGCCTTGTGTTCAGGCTGAAGAATTAAAGCAGTAAAACATCGGGGGGGGGGGGGGGGAATAAAACTTAAAAAACATAGGGAATTGTTCATGTTTATTACAAGCCAAAGTACTGCCTTTTTTTTTTTCTCGTGTGTTTTTTTCCTTGTTTTTCCCCTCTTTTCTTTTATTTTTTTCCCCTCTCTCCTCTTTCCTGAAGGAATCACATTTTCTATGTTATTAGGAGCCCTGAACTCCTTCAAGAGTTTGCTCCCTCTTTCTTAATCCTTCAAATCACATGCAAGCAGTTGTCTTTCCCTACCTCTCTGTTTCTTTAAAGAGAGAGCATTTTAGTTCAGTTTTAGATGACAAATGAATTTGTAAGCAACTTATCTTGCAAAACTCCTTTGCTGAAATATTTTTGTTGTTTTCTGTTTTCTTGGGTGTATTATTTCATGGCACAGGAACCTCCCTGTCATTTTGACTGAGTACGAGGGATATATTGCTTCTGCGTTTGTTCCTCTGTAACATCTTGTGGGATGTGTGTGTGAGAAACTCAGTCCTTGTTGGTCCTATCTGGTTTAAGCAGCTCTGAGGCTTTTTCTTTGCCTTTTCATTCTTGCTGTGGTTCAGTGTGTGCCTCGACTTGCACATCAGGTAAGAAGACAGGGTACAGACTGAGGTACAGTGTGCAGTGCCCAGGGAGGCAGCACAGGGCAGCCTCCAAAGCCTGCAATAGTCCCTGTGCAGCATGTGGACTAGCATCAGATCTCAACAGACTTTCAGGGAAATGAGCTCTTTGCTGAAGGCAGTAGAGGATTTGAGATCATACTGATACTACACTAAATGGACCAGGCTTCTCATGTTTTCAAGCAGTATAGTTCAGGAAATCCCAGAAAATATGGAAGCAGAATCAGCATACTTTGGCTGAATTTCATGATTTTTAGGACCTGCTGCTGGATAAGTAGAGGTCTGGAGTGTCAGATCAAAGACACAAACAAAGCAGTGTTATTCTGAATTTCCAAAAAGCATAGAGAGTCTTGTTTTGAGCATGACTGAGATCAACTTTTGTGTCTTCCACATCAGAGCGGCTATTCTGAGAGAAGCGTAGCACTCGAAACTCTCAGAGAAGTGTGATTTGGAGTTTCTTCACCTTTGGTGTGATGAGTGAACATCTGCATGTGAAGGAACTTTTTGGAAAAAAGGTTAGATTTAAAATCTTAACAGTCTTGTTAAGAAGCACTTGATACCTTAACAAGTGTGCTAATCTCCAATGAATCGGGAATACTTTCCTCTCAAAGCTTGGAGTTTTATATGAAAGTCTCCTGGTGTGATGGGTTTCATGCAATAACTATTTGCTCATATATAAGGTCATGGAGATCAGATTCCTCCTACAAAATGCACAGGTGAATCTGTAATCGTCACACCTAGAGGAACCTTCACCTTTTACTGGGTCTATTTTTTGGAAATGGGTACTTTAAACTCGGTCTAAATGCAGTTTGATCCAGGGCTTCATTTGAAGTGATCTGGTTTTGACCATTTTAAAAAAACATCACAGTTATTGGATGACTCTGCCTCATTTGTCTGGTGTCCAAATTCCTTTTTCCATTTGTAATTTCCATGGAGAGCTTTGAATTCTTGAGTTTTAAAACAGGATTGGCTGAAAATTAAATTTGTAAAAATCCCCTTAATTTTTAGCAAATATTTTTTCTGGGCTATTTAAGAATATCATAGCATGTGTTTTCAATTGCTTTGAGTCTGATGTAAGTAATGCTGCAAATATGAAAGTTGGTTTAATAGCATTTTGGTTGATTTTGGTAAACATTTCCCATTGGCTTCGGGGGTGCCATAACTGGCATGTGGACAGCATTGCCTAGGGCATGTGGGGGAGGAGGGCTGAAGAACCATGGGTAATGGTGTGGCTGGTAGGGAATGGCAGCTTGACAAGAGAATTCATGTCAGGATTTCACGGGTTCTTCAGCTTCACAGCAGATCCAGCAGCAGGTTAATAGTAATAACCAGTAATTAGCATCTGAATGATTTGGGGCGTTTCTCAGGGCTCCATGTGTCCTCTTTGCGGGTTGAGCTGCTTGTGCATCACGTAACTACAAACACTCTGGCTGAGAAGTGTTTCGCATACAGTTGGTCCAGAGATAAATGGCTCTACAGAATTTGAGGTGGTGTGTGTTTGGTTTCAGATAGTGTTAAAGGAGGGCTTTCGACCCGTCTCTGGTGCAGCTTTCGGAGGAGATCGATGGAAGTGAACGTACCCTTGTGCAGCAGCACAAAGTGTTTTCCAATGTACCGATGAGCACATCTAGCTAAGCAAATAGCAAGACTGCTTTCTGGTTCATGAACTCTGATTTTGCTTTTGACCTGACCTTGGGAAATCTGGAGGAAGGGAATTTTGATTGTCCCTTAATATTAGTGTCATCTTGTAATTCCTTGATGTACCTGTTCAGCAGAACATGATGCTTTGCAGCCCTCACGTCCAGCAAGGTGTGTGCAAATGAGTTGTAAGAAATGTATTCTGTAAAGAGATTATATCAAAATGATACTCTTTGAAATGTAACTGTGAAAGTTTTCTTCCCTATTTTTGTACCTTAGTAGGTGTAAATAAGGGTTTTGGAAGAGGAGGAAGAGCAGAGTAACTTTGACTTCTATTTCTGTGGTTTATATTATGTTGAAGCAAAAGTGAATGGGTAGATGCTAGACTAGTGGTTATGCAAAGGTTTCTGGGTTTCATGTGTATCAGTAAAAAGTCAGTTTTCCTTTTAATAGATTGATTTAAAACAGGCCTGGGCTATAGCCATAGAAAGTAATTGCATTGCCCTGTAATTTTGCACAATTTTGTTAAATTTCCTGCTCCACACAGGCTGTTGCAATTATGAAAATGGCTTTTAACATGAACGTATATGGTTCTTTCTAAGTACATACAAGAGACGTAATAAAGCTTGGTTAGAATGGAGGCGCTTTTTAAGTGTTCCTTTAATAATCCAGCCAGATGGAATTGTTCCAGGCTGCCTGTCCTGATGACCTTATCTGTTAAGAAGGTTGCTTGTGTTCTGTGTAGTGTCAGAGTCCATTTACCCACGGTTCTGAACCCATCTTCCTGACCCTGGACAGTAATACCATCAAGCTAAGGGTAGAGTTTCTGTCTGAAACTTCACAAACTTGCTGTTTGAGAGCAAGTAACAGCCTTGCTGTGTAGAGATAACTGCAGCCCACAAAGAGTGGCAGCATCCTCTGGTAGCGGTGATCCATGAGCTTGTTTCTGCAGTTGGGCTGTGTGAGCTGACATCTGCAGTTCCTGTTTGGTTGGGTTAGTCTTGTCATTTGGGGCAAGCCATAATAAAAGGCAGTTTCTAAAAAGGGAATCTGACTGTTTTAGGGCATAGAAAAACTTCCCAAACCTAAAACTTCACTGAATTTCACTTTGCCTTTACCAGGGAATAGATGGCTGTGATGGAAGCCTCTGGAAACAGTGAATGATTGACAGGACATAATAAAATAGCAGCACACCTTTAAGTGTCTGAATGAAAATGTTCTCTTTCACAAAAATGTGGGAAACTTGTAAACTGACAAAAAGCTATCATGTAAGAGTATGATTTAAACCACGGAATTTATTGCTGGTAAGACTTTACTGAGGCCAAAAATGCATAAACTCATGAAAAATAAGGGGATATTTTACATGGCTAAATGTTTATTTCTCTTCCAAACTTACATTAGGCATTCTGCTTCAAGGCTTAAGGCAATCCTCAACTCTGGGGAGATTATGGAGTTTCTTGCACCTTTCTCTGAAGCATCTGGTATTAGCCTCTGTAGAAGACAGGATATTGGATTAAAAAAACCAAACACAGTCTCAACTGCAGTGCCAGTTCTATGTTCAAATACTACCTGTGCCTAATACTAATAGTGGCTTCTGCAAAATTATGATACTGTCTTTTCAGTTGTTGAAGAAACCAAAAGCCTAGCATCTGCATCAAAAGTTTTAAGGGCAAATTAGTCATTATTATCAAGAATTTCTCCCTTGGTGGTATTACTGAGTTCCTCAATTGAACCTTGCTTGTACTCTGCTGTCTGGCTGATCAGATGTGGCTTTGGGTGTCCTGAGCTTCAATGTGCCTCTGCGTTGGCATCCTGCTGCTAAGAAAATGGTACCATTTCACTGGGCAAATGGATGCCCAGAGTCCTTTTCTATGTCTCAGAAATTTGTAATAAACTTGTGCCTATAAAGGCTGGTTCTTAATTCTTTATGGGAAAAAGTGAAGAAGAGAAGCTTGCATATTTTTTTGTTATCCCTTTAACATTTATGGAGATCTTAGGTATTAGGCTTTTAAGCTGCTTTGTTGAAACTCATTTGACAAGGACTTGCACAGATGGTGCTTTGCTTTCTGTCCGAAATGTGACGCTTTTTAATTTCCTTGGGTCATCTCAGTGAATCTGGCTAGAATTTCTTCAATGGGAATCTGTCTCCTGTATCTCTGAACTGTTTATCTGAAATAAAATTTAGTCTGATAGGAGCAAGATGCAGCTATCTTTAACTGTAGGTGGAGCTAGCACATTCAGTCATCTGTTTCAGCCCTGGTACATTCAGTAATTGCTGTGCTATTAATGAGTCTGGCCTAATACGCAGAGGTAATACTGAAACCTGCTTCTCTTCAAAGCAGATTTTATTTTTTTTTTTCCTGATAGCAAAAGGTGATTAATTGCAGCTGTAATGCATGACTGGACAAGGAATTTTATGAGCTGTTGATCTGTCCTTGACCTGGCTTAATGCTTGATATTAATGTTGACTGTGAAATCCTGCCGTATGGGTGCTGGCATCCCAGAAGATACTGTGGCACAGGAAAGCTCCTAATACATACATCTTTGGTTGGATTGTGGACCATGCACATGCAGCAGTTAAAAGATAGCATTCATTAATCTCATTGACTTTGGCCCATCTGCCAGGCAGTGTGTTAAAAATATATACCTACTTAAAATCTTAGAACTTTTGGCTTTATAGTATCTGTTAGTGAAAGCCATTGATGGGTTTCTTTAACCCAGCAGCTGGGGTGCCTGTGTGGGCTGCTTGCTCCTGTGTTGGAGAACACTGCTGCTCAGAGCATCACCTAGGAGAGTTTCAAGCAAAATTAAAACCACAAAAATAAGCTGGAGGAGGTAAAAAATGAGTAAAAATGTCAGCTCTGAAGAGAAGCATACTATGCTGAAGAGGTTAGATGCCTGTGATGTGACTCCCGAGTCCCTTTGCTGGCACGCTACGAGAGATGACGTCTCTAAGAGTAAGCAGCAGAGCTGGTTGGGTGAGCGTCTGCTGACCTACTTCAGCCAGAATGACCCATGGCAGCTTAACCTGGTTACAGGGTAGCCCTGATAACCTCACTCACAGCTGCAGTGGGTTAGCAGGTTTGAGGGGGCAGTAATCTCTGGCAGCAAGCAGCTGAGGGTAGTGCTACATTTCTTTGGTATAGCTACATCAGAATAAGTGTGATAGCACCCTGTGAAATGGAACAGGCTGCTGATCCTTAATCTGTTTTCACTAATTCAGTTTTTGCAGAAGTGAGTCTGACCTGGCTATAGAGAATATGTGCATGCAGAAGTGTCTGGTCATCTTTTAGTCATCTTGTTGAAAACCAGAGTCTTGTTTTAACAGCAGACTCAAGTCAATATAGTGTTGTTCTGTCTCGGGGGTTTATATGAGGTTCTACTTGTATATCCTATGCATCACAAAACCCTGTTTGGGTGCTGCGTTTTACTTTCAAGAGCCCTGTGCTGTCCACTTCATAGCATTTAAAGGTCTGATCCCAGAAGAGGAGGGTGTAGGAAAAGGTTTCACCGTTTTGTATCAAAGAAATACAAGGGTAAATATTTTCATCTCTTTAAAATGGAAGCTACTTACGTAAAATTCTGGGTTTGCTAATAAAAGATTTGTTTTCTAACTGTTATAGGCTTTTGGGCAGGCCCATACCAACCACAAGAAGGTAGCAGCAGATGGAGAGAGCAGAGAGGAGACCTTGATTCAGGAATCGGCTACCAAGGAAGAGTACTACATGAAAAAGGTTATGGAGTTGCAGACAGAACTGAAGCAGCTCAGAAATGTCCTTGCCAACACTCAGTCTGAAAATGAACGCCTTAATTCTGTTGCACAAGAGCTGAAAGAGGTGAGTGAAGTATTGTGGTTATGTTTTCTTGTGCTGTGTAAGTAAAATAAGGAACGTTCTTGAGCTGATTGATACCTGCTTAATACTGGCAGCTGCTAAGATGGGTTGACTCTCTGAGACTTCAGCAAAGTCTTACGTCCAGTTGAAGTTGTAATTCAACACTATGGTAAATCCAGCTCTCTGGTTCACTCCACTGAACCAGCCTGCTGTGGCCACAGTGGTTCTGACTCAGTAGAAATTCACTGCCTTGTTCAAATACCTCCTCGCTGTTCCACAGTAGCCACTGTATTGTGTTCCAGGTGATTGGACAGACATGTGACTGTGTGTCTGGGCCACACTGGTGCTGTGGATGTGGCACATCCGTTCCCTCAGTCCAAGAACTGTTGCCTTAAAGAGCAGAGGAATCTGTTTAGTCCAAGCATAGAGGTGCTTTGGTTGTACATATTTTCTTGCTGCAAAATATTTGGGATATAATTTCCCCTTTTGTCACTTTTTTTCACCCTAACTTCTAAGGATGTGGGAGCGTAACACTGAATTGCACAAAAGGGAGTAATAGTAAAGTTCATAGTCTGGTGTTTTCTCTCATAAAAGTGATGGCTTTTGCTTTTTTAAAGTTGCTTCAGTTAGTATCTCAAAGTACCTTTGACCTTTTATTGTTCTATTATCAGAACTGCCTATTTCTGAGGGGAGATAATTGCTGAGAAATTGACTTAAAAAGATTAATTATGAAATAGGAAGCTCAGCAGGAGTCTCTGTGGTACTAATGCAGAAAAAAATAGTTTTGGGAGCTCAAACCATTGCTTAAGTTTAGACTAGGTGAAAGTCACAGAGCCTGTAAACCACAGAGGGATGTGCTAAACAAACAGCAATTATTACTCATGAACTTTCTTGCACCTTCCTTTGAAGCATTGGGTACTAGTCTCATCTAGCCCTGAGATAATCGGCTGGTGTCCCCTGCCAGGAGGGGTGGCCCACGTCTTAATGTGCTCTACATGACCACAGCTGGAAATCAGAGGTGTCTCATTTAATTTCTTTAGGACATAGTAACAAATATGTGGGTAATATTTGGTGGTAAAATGAATGAATGAAGAAATATGGGTTACTTCTGTGGAGACATTGGGGTTCAATAGTACATCTCTTTGGGGTATGACAGAGAAGATTTGTGGGGCAAACGATCCCAGGTGATCCAACAGGCCAGTCAAGCTCTCCTTTAATTTTATGGGTCCTGACTGTGGGATAACAGAGTTGGAATCAGGCCATGTGCTCTGCTTAGGCAAGGAACCAGTCCCTGCAAGCACACACACAATGCTTAACAGCTTAAGAGAAAAGCTCCCCACCCTAGAGGCAGCACCATGTCTGTAATGGATTCCAAACACCCTTCAAGAGTGTGCTGATCAGCAGATTCCAATCCAGTTCCCTGTGTCACTGCAGCTGAAGGTGATTTTTCCTTTTAGATACCACCACATCTCAGCCACCTTTGCTTGGAGCTGCATTTTGCTTTATACAACCCTCAGAAGAGCAAGTATGCAAACTTTTGGAGTGGGTTTTTTCTTGTGCTTTGCTTTCCATCTCACCCACATACCCTTTTGCACAAACATGCTTATGGTAGATGGACCCCCATGAGAACTGAAGAGTGCAGGAAGAGGGGAACTGAGTGATGTCAGGTTTCTTGTGAAGATTTTAATTTTTTTTAAAACTGGCTTTTTTTTTTGCCTTTTTCAGTCTCTCTTCTGCTCAGTGGAGGAAGATGCATTTAGTTACTTGACTTAAAATCAAGGCTGATGATAATTAACTGGATGTGACTAATGGTAAACTTTGAATGGAAACAACTCAAAGAAAAATAAAAATCAAAACCTAATGTGTTAAATAATTGGAACCTTGCAGTTAGGGGTTTCTCTGCCTTTTGCTTTGCGTCATCTCGGTGCATGCGGTGTTCTTTCTTTGTCTTTTATTAGCCTAGCTGTTTCTACTTTTGCTGGGACTTAGGATAAAGAGGAGAGTCTACCACCTTTGGAAGAAGGGGCAGGCTACTCAGGGAGGGTATAG
>JANHGN010012988.1:19339-87048 GCA_024605025.1 Megaceryle maxima | reverse complement strand
GCTGATAAATGTATATAATTATATATCTATATTAAAAAATACAATAATCCTTCCCTTTACAGTCTAAATTGTTCATGTAAATTTTGTCTTACCTATTAGGTAGCTCCTCTGTTCCTTTTCTCAATCAAATGCATTTAAAAATGAGATAAAGATGTCCCATATAGAGATTTTTCAACAAATATTTGCTCTTCCAAAGAGTAATAATCTGGTTTTGCCTGTTATAAATTAACTGCATTGTAAACACTGCATGTTGTGTTTCCCATAAATGGCATAATGAGGGAGGTTTTATTCCAGTAAATATGTTATATATTTTATGAGAAACAAGAGAACAGTAAACTCTTTGCATCCAGCCCCTTCAGCACCCCATCAGGATTTGGCCCTGTACATCCAATTGCCCATAAGAATTATTTTACAGGCAGGCTCTGAGGGGTGGAAGAAGTATCCAATCCTGCTTAAAATACCCACTTTTGTTAAATACTAGGTCACTATTCACCAAAGCAGGGGTGAACACAAGGGAACGAGGAAGAAGGTACAGAACATTTTTGGGGGTGTTGTCAGTGCCCTTGTGCTGCAATTCATCCATTACATTTAGAGGAGAGTCAGGGCTCCATTCCCTGTTTGAAGAGCATGCCAGCTCTTCGGTGATAGCAGTGTTGACTGACTGATAAGCATTGAATGATATTTCTCCTATAAAAGACAAAATGAGGGAAGCTGATATTCCTGCAAAAGTTATACAGAGCTATGGGAAGTAAGAATAAATTTTCAACTGGTTTTTCTTGGACAGATTTTTCAGACTAGTTTTGTGTCTAGAAGCATTATTAGTTGGGCAAGGCATGTTCTTTAAGACAGGCAGTTTACTCAGCAATTTCTGTAGTGTGTGTGTAATCTAGAGTCTTCATTATTTTGATAATTGACATAATGCCAAATAAAATGCAAACATGAAACTTCCTTTCTTCCCCTCATGCTCCTAAATTATTTTTTTAAATTCTCCCAAATGAAACAAAACATTTCTTTCTGATTTGGATTGTAAAAGAAAAATAATTTGACCTTGAGATAAGAGGACTAATCTCTATTTTTCACCTGAACTGAAAAAAAAAATCTGCAGTTTAAGTGGAAGCATTGTCAGAGAAAAGGATGAAATTTTAGAAAGGCCGTAAAGGTACTGGGAATCCAGGACTCCATGCAAAAAGATATTGCTGATAAGGATTAATTCTGTAAAAGTGATAATGAGTTTGCTTACAAAGTGCAAAATCAGATTAGGAAGTGCTTAAGACCTGAACATAGCCCCTCCATGGTCTGACCAGGTTTATATCTATGTTGCAAGGACATGCTATTGGAGGGCATTTGTGGGTTTTATGCTTTTAAGTTCAACAGAGGGGTCATGAAGTGTTAGAGGTACCTAAATTTTTCCTTAGTTTAAATTATTTTAAAATATTTTTCCTTTTAGAAACAGTCCCAGTCATAACAGGCTCCAAGTTTAGGTATTGTATTAAAGAACACAGGAGCATAAGATGGGGTTACTGAGTGAAGACTCGGCCCCAGCATCACGCAGTCTATTACCTAAACATAAAAAGCTCCACTGTGAATGCCCCAGTGACTCCAGAGCTTCAACTCCCTGTCCAGATGACTTCCTAGTCTATATTTATTTGGGATTAATTCAGTTAGATTTGAAATTCAAATGTCTTCTCATTATATGAAATTTACATCTGATATTGTTGAACAAAGCTGCATTACTGCAATGTGCTTCCAAATCTGTACATCTTTTGGAGACTGGTACCATAAAAACCACATCAATCCAGTTTTGTCTGGAACAAAAAGGAGGCTGCTATGAGATGTATTGGCTGCGTACAGAGATCTGATGGAACTGTCTTCCTCTCTAGTTACTCATAAGCCCTTGCTAGTTTTTCATGCTGGGTAACACCTTGCTGAGAGTATCTTCCACACACTACTGGGAGTAACATATTCCTCCCACTGAATACTATTTATATTGTCAATCACCCCTTGGATTCAGCAGAGCTTTCTGAACAGTAGAACACCACACAGCATATAGGTAATAGTCTGCCAAACTATACATATTCACAGAGTGCTTTACTTGGGAGGGGATTGACAGTATGTGATGCTGGATAAGTTGCACTTTTCCACAGTTTAAGACAAAACTGCCCTTGAGACCAGAACAAGCAAGAGTAATACACATGCATTGCTGCCCAATGGCATCTCTGCTGAGAGCTTTTGCCACCACAGTGCTGAGGCTGGGCAAAAGACAACTGATCTGGCAGCAGTTGAACTAAAGACTGTCTGTTCTCTAATAGACTATTGTTTTTAGATGCATATACCATTCTGCAGAACTTGGCAGCAATTATGTAGTCCAAATTCTCTGTCTGTCAAAGGCCCTGTGACTCTTGAGTACCTGGGGGTAAATACTGCAGAGACAGGCTTGGCTGCTTGTTCCAAATATTCAGAGAATTTCTGTTATAAGCCTGTTTCATCCTTTTGCAGTTCTTATTGTGGGACTGGACACATATCTGCTTCAGTGGCTGCTTTTCCTCTTAACTTTCCCTGGTCTGGTTCTGGAAACCTTCTATGACTGTGGAGCAACTAGTCCTCATAGTATTTGGTTTGTTTAGGGCTTAGGTTCCCTGCGCTAACTGGTTCATTCCAGTTGCAAACTTCTTGGTACAGCAATAGTGCTTGCTTAGTTAAGGCCTCTGTTTCACATGCCATGCTCCATTTTAGCAATGTTTCTAACTCAACTGCAGCTGAGCTTCAGCTGTGGGCTATGAGATATAATGATTGCAGTACTGAGAGATCAGGTTCTGGGAAGATAAACCGGTGATTTGGTTAAGAGTATCAGTACCATGTTTCCAGTAAGAGATTTTTGGAACTGAGTTTCTTGCCTTGCTCAAACAAGCTAGTAACCAAATAGATACATTTCACTCCAGGCCCTGCAAAATTCTGTCCCCAGCTAGTGGCAACCCATTTGATTTCTCAAGGACAGACACAGAATATTTAAATCTGTCTTGATGGGGCTAGTTAAGATCAGTCAGAAATACTTTCCAGGCTTGAGTCTAATGAGAAGAATAAAAGTAAAAAGTGTTAATTCAACAAAATATTTGGGCTGAATGTGATCTAACCTTTTCCACATTTCTTAGGCTAAACAAAGTACCAGTGTACCAGGAGCAGTGCAGGAGATTCACAGAGATGATTTTCAAGGATCTGTATTTCTTCTGAATCCTCACTGTGAACTTAATCATAACACATATAACTGTTAGAGTGTGTTAGTTTAAAACAGTTATTTATACAGTCTCTTGATCATACTTAGTTGGTCAATGAGATGATTCATCAAGGTGGGTGCTGCTTCTCCCACTCTTGAGAGTGCACATTATAATTGAAATCAGCTGGAGGCAAACACCCTGGTGGTACCTCATCTATACTGTTTGTAAGCCCTACTCCTTTTCTGTAGTTCACTAGGCCTATGCAATTGTTCATAGGGGAGTATTCCTGTAGTGAAAACATCTTTGGAAGGTATGTATTCCTGCATCTCACCTGGGGTGGGATGGGTGCATTACTGTACAAGATAACAAAGCAGTAAGGCTGTAGTATTTCATAACATAGGGTTGAAGTGTCTCCTTTATCTTTGCAGCTTCACAGTCAAGCGCTGTATAATTGTCCTTGAACACACAGAAAAAATTACAGTTGTCTGTTAATAGGACATTTTAGTATGGAAGCTTTTATGGGGAATGCAAAAATGATGAAACACTGTAATAGTGTGTCCAGAGAAATACTACCAGTTTTCACTAACAGGTAAAACAATCATCCATGAGGTGTGATGGAAGTAGCATGAATCCTTCTTTATTCCAGGGAATGGAGTAAATGACCTTTTAAAATCACTCCCAGACTCGTTTCCTGTGATTCTCTGACTCACAGCAAAGCAACATTTTCATTCTTAATAATTTATTTGGCTGGTGTTTTTACATATAAGAATTCAAGAGCTGCAGCAGGGGGTGCTTGGTGTTTGCCTAGTCCCTGTGGAGCCAGCAGGTGTCATCAGAACCTTTATTTCTCTGATGGGAAGAAGAATTTTTTGTGTTTGGACATCTGCCCTTCTCTGTGTCTTACTGAATTTGTATTGTGATGCACGCAGGACTTAAGCAGGAGACACAAACTCTAAAAATCAGTACTGGAAGATGTTTGTCTTCTCCTGGGAGGGCATATCAAAGTTTCTGCAGCAGATGTGAAATGCAAGTGTATTTCTATTTTCAATTCCTGAAAAAAAATGTAAATTTTAAGGAAGGAATTACAAAGTGTCTAAGAGACTGGTGTATCTAAGGGGGAAAAAAAGTTATTATTGCATCTTCAAAGTGGCAAAAATATTGACATCAGTGATTTCTGATCACCTGAATTTGGAATATGTGGTATTTTCCAGCTATTCATTATCCAAATTCCATGTTTACATGCACTATACATTCATCTCCTTACTGCTGTGATAATAGAGTTCGTGTGACTTGCAGTCTTTGAATGTCTGGCCTGAAGCAATTACTTGATGTAATGAAGAAATCTTTGCACTTTGGCCTCTAAAAGACAAGCAAAAGATGCCCTCCTGCACTTATGAAATGTACTGAGGTTTACTAAGTACCAAATGAGTGCAAGCTGGTGTTATCCTCATTGCCCAGAGTGGCTGGCAAAAAGCTCTGCATTGTGAGGTTGGGGTTTTTTGTTAATTTGTTTTTTTTTTTTTTTTCCTTTTAAACATGGATATCAATACGGTAACCTGCTACAAGTCTGGTACTAGTTCTCATGGCTTGTGTGTCTGGGATTCCTGTAGGATCCATGTGGTGGGTATTCAAAAGCAACTCTTCTTCCTAGAGAAAGTATGTATCTACCTGGCTGTGCTTTCACAAAGTATTTAAGCAGGGGTAAATTTTCATACAGGACTTAATCTCTGTTTAAACTGCTTCAGTGCCTTACCTGGTCTTCAATGAAACAAATCAATATCTGTCCTTCTATTAATTTCTGCATGCTGGTGGTCTTGGGACCACTCCCTTATTGAGGTTTTTTAAAGACAATATCTAAGTTAACCAGAAAACAATAAAGTGGAGAAGGAAAGGCAGATAAATATTTAAGAAGACATGAACATTTTCTTAAATACCATATGAAGCTGTCATATGGCAACATCATAGTTCTTGTCAATTTGAGTTAAAAGCATAATAAATTAAACATTTATTGCTACATACAAGAGACATTCATAATGATCAGTCCAGAGACACTGTATACTTATGTCTATCACTTGATCATACATAATATTAATTTTCAAGAAATAGACACATGATACTAAAAGTGCACTATCAGTTGTAAATTAGTAACTAATATTTCCACTGTTTCTTTCACATAAGGAAAATATTTAGACTGTGAAATAGTTAAATGGACAGCAACCCTTGTGTATGAGCTGTGTGGGGACTCAAATATATTTTTCTTTATGTTTCATAAGAATATTGCATTTAATATGTGGACAGTGCTGGATGTGAGGTGTTAATTATTCATTTACTTGTTTTAAGTGCTAATGTCACCTAGCAACCATACTGATCTTTGAAATGGAATTTTTTAAGCATGCATGTACATTGCTGGTGAGAATAACATTTGTATTAGAAAAGTTGTTTGGGAAATGGAAAAAATGCATGAATGTCTTTCACTCCTGATAGGAAGCAGGTGAAAAGTGTATAGTTCTTTTGAGAGGTTTTCTTTAGACCACTACAGCTTTTGGTTGCTCTTCCCAGTTCCTGATATTTTCCAGCTAAAATTGTTATTCAGCTTTGCAACTCTGACTCAGTGAATTTCCAGCTATATTTTTTTAAGGAAATTCAGGTAATACTTTCTCAGTTTCTCTGTCCTTCTCTCCGTTCCATTTTATATATTTTGAAAGTAGTGTCTTTTTTTGCATCCAATCTGACAAAATCATAAAGGTCTGAAACATACTGAATTCACAGAAATTTCATGAATTTGAATATCCTTATCTAGGATGGAGACATTCTCACAGCCTGCACTGTGGGAGAACTGATGAGCTTGCCTTTGCTAGACGTAGAGAATCCGCACCAGAGCAGCTTTGAAAACCAAGTTTCTCTGAGTCTGTAAGACAGATAATGATTTATATATAAAAAGAATAGCACATAGGTTTTCCTTCACATATTATTTTTTAACTGGTAAGTTAGGCCTATCAGTGCATTTGAGGTAAATGAAACCTTAATATTCACTTGCTGGATAACAAAGAGTAGTGAGATATATTCATGCTGAGCAGTTTTTATGTAAGTATCTGCACCTAGATGGTGGTAGGACAACTGTAAGGAGGGGAGAAGAAAAGGAAGGCAATCAAGGTAACAGGAAGCTGAGACTTTATTGAACAGTGCTCAGACACAGGAAGTGTCCTTGGAGATACTCAAAACCTAGCCCAATATTTCATCACTCCATGAAGCATAACTGGCCATCCAAGGTCTGTTACTTAGCTAGTGACAGCGTTTTGCCATGTGATTGGAACTGGCAATGCAGTCTCTTTGGACGCTGACTCACTTGGAGTAGAAGGTTGTGTTCCCACAGGTTGTGGACCATGGGCCAGCTTAAAGCACCTTGACTGTCAGGGCCTCTTGTGAAGATTAAGCTGTAGGTTAGGTTTCTGTGCTACTGCCATAAGCACAGTATCAGCACTGCTCTATATGCCTTTTCTTGGAAAGATTCCCAGTCTCCTACAGTCAGGGTTTTCTGCTTAACTGAAGCATTTAAAAGCCTGTAATACAGTGTATTATATATTCCTTTAAAGAGTGATGTCTCGAGCATGGGAGCAGTCTTACTTCAGAAACTTCCTGCATCTGTGGCCAGATCAGGATAAGTCACTGAACACTTTGAAGACACCCTTCTTACCTCCCAGAAGGCCTCATCTAGTATCTTCAGTTGTTCCTTCTTAGTCATTTTTGATTGAAAGCACCTATTTTTCTCCTTCTATAATGAAACAGTTTTTGGATCCCACTGAAGTCACTCCATACTGAATGATGGTAACCTTGGTCAGCATCTGATTATAGAATGAATGTGAGATTTTTGCATCATATAATTTGCCTTTGATGGGGGTATTCATTTTTCTTTTTGGCATTGTAATGAGCATGGAAGCATTTGAGTTGACAGGAGGTTTAGATTACAAGTCACCACCCATTCTTATTCAGTGAGCAGTTGTGTCTTCAAGCTCCAGTCATTGTCCTTCTAAAGGACAGCCTGTCCTGTGGTCAGACTTCTTGTCAGCCAACATTTCTATTTAGTAGAAGATAAATGTAGGTTAAATATATTTCTACTACATTTTATCGAGCAAGTGGCTATATTTAACAAGACTATGCTCTCTCTGTCCAATAGGAAAACTAGTGTTCTTGTGAACACCAGTAAAGTAATATCATGAAATTGAGGACTGCATCAAGAGCATGCTTGAGAACAAACTTCAGACTTTAGCATCATGGTTCATACACTTGCTACCCAAACTCCTCTTCAGCTTGACCTTAATGATATTATAGCTTAGCCACATCTTATCCATAATACACATTAGAAGATCTAAGCTTGGAAGAAGATAATCTGCAGTCCCTTTATATAGTGACAGTATAGTCATTGGGCCTACTTTGATACTTGTGGTAGGTCAGACCCTCTGATGATCCTCCTTGTCTGTACTCCACACAGGTTGAACTGTATACGTAAATGATTCTGTATACGTCTTTGCTTCTAACATGCTCCAGATGTCAGCTCTCAGCTCCTTCATAGACTTGAATGTGAGCAAAGTGGACTGTATATGACAATGTACTCAGGTGCTCCGACTCCTGCTATTGTGTATCAGATCAAAATGTACTTCCCAGATAATGAGTAACATGATGGGCTATAGAAGAGGGATGTCCATGAGCAGGCACATCAGAAGCACTAAAGAGAACATGAAAAAGGGAGAACTGACATTTGTCATCTGCAGAAAGAAACTTATACAGACCATTACAATAATAAAGAGAGGGAAATTAACAATCTTTTCAGTGTGGACATGTTTTATCATTGTATCAGTAAAATTTAACTGACATAGGTCTGTCTACATGAGGAAATAATGCAGGAGAACTGTGATGGGAAAATGTTACTACCCTAAATTCTTATGTGTACTTTCATTCCAGCTTAAAACTGACTTCTTGGTTGAGCTTAAACTCTTTGCTAGGTGACAAACTTAAAAGGATATCTTATACAAGAACAAAAGTTTCTGTACAGAAAGGACATTTTCACTCTAGAACCATGTTGCTTTAAACTAATCCTTTAGATCATAGCAGAATCTTGTTGTGTGCAAACCATTTTAATGTAAAGGTGGAATTGTTCATTAAATATAATTTTTGGAAATCAGTGCAACTGTTTCTGCCTTTTTGACCAAAATTTAACATGTGAAGCCTTGCAAAACTCAAAGCTCCACTGCTATCTAGCACCACAGGAGCAGATGTATTGCCCATCCTGTGTCTGTGGGACTCCCATACTTAACCTGACTTACAGAGCAGCTCTTACCTTCAGCATGCTCAGACCAGCCATGGTGTGATAGCTTTTGAGTTCTCTGATAGTTGAGCAAGTGAGAGACACCTTGCAAGAGGAATTACACTGGTACAGCTGTGTCTATAGCAGTACAGCTTGTGCTGCTCAGGGGAAGTGACATAAACACTCACCATATGAAGCAGTTGTATAATGACATAACTATTACTTCACTGAGCAGGCTGTGGTTTTAACCGTCCTTACTTAGGCAAGGACCAATTTAGTCATTAGTTGTGCACATGCTGCAGTTTATGTTGATAACAGAATATTTGTTTCAAGTAGATGTGAGAGATGCAGGCATTGAGGCCAGTCTGCAGTGTGGTACTGGAAGCCTGCAAGCAGACAAGCTCTAACTGATGAGGTTTCAAAAGCAAAAATTGAAGCCAGGATGTAAATTTAGTCCTAAGAACTCATGAAATATAAATGTCTCTTCTCTTTTTCAGTTCTGCTGAGAAGAAAAATAAGCTGTGCAATAGAGTCTTTGCCCAGAGTTTTATCTTCCAGTTTTAAATCAAGCAATAGGGCATGGGGGGTGGAAGAAGTATGCAAGGTCAGCATGCTCACTGCAGTGCAAACATGAGGGTTATCTTAAATATACCCTGAGACTGGGAAGCAAAGATATAAGCTAGCAAAGCATTTTCTCATAGAATCTTTACTGTGCATTGAGAGTGTTTTAGACATAATCTCTTATAAAGTAATTTGGTTTAATTATAATAATAGTGGCTAACACTTTTGTGACCCCAAAACGTACAACAAAGATGAGTGTGTGTTTGCATGTGCATTTGTGTGTGAATGCATATGTGGGAAAGAAATACAATGACACTGAATATAAATAAATGCCAGGACATCAGTCAAACAGGTGCAGAGCTGGCAGGACCTGCTCGGTGGTTGAGGGGAGCAGACAGGAAGAAGAAGAGCCCTAAAACCCACTGTTCCTTCTGTAATCTCTATAGTAATGCATCTTGCCTCTTCTTGACGCACTTAATGAGGCATTTGGGATATGCCCTGTGTTGGTAAATGTAACCTGTGTTGGTTACAGTATGATATACATGGTAGTCAGAACTAGGCTGAAATTAAACGTGCTGTTGTTGAAGTGTCTGGTTTTGATTCTGAAATTCACAGTTGTCATATTCTAAGAATGTGGAGTTTGCTCATATCAGGTTAAAGGTAGTTGGTATTTCTTATACAGGAGAGATTATGCCTCTGAATGTGGCAGCAAATACACTTACACTCCTGGCTTCAGACTTCCAGCTTCATGGAAGTCTCTCCTTTCCCCTGCCATGCCTGTCTGTGCTACCCAGGGAAGGACAGCATAGCCAGGGGCATGGAGCAAATGATACTGGGGATCTTGCATCATTGTCAGTGTCTTTCTTCTTGGCAGTGAGGCTGGGAGCTTCAACCCTGTGGCTCCTTCCACCCAAGCTCCTGTTAATCCTGAACCCTCACCATAGGGATGCTCCCAGTTTCTTGACCTAGGTGACCTCACATGTAGCCAGGTTTGACCCCTGAATCACCAGTCCTGGTGGCCTGGGAAGAAGTAGACCAAGCTAACTCCTTGTGTTATCCAGAGAAGCTGAGCTTTTCTGCAGCCACCAGATTAAACACACCCTTTGCTTCTTGAATTTTGGATTTGTATTTCACTAAAATCTGGAATCATTAGAAAGTTTTTCTTCTGCGACCAGAGAAATCCAACTTCACAAAGAAAATGAATATGAGAGCTACCTGTTTGGGAAGACTGCTGAGTCAACCAGGCTTCCCTGATCAATGCTGGTGGGCTGCATGGGATGGCATCACCCTCACTGCCCAGCATGACAGATAGCTCATTTACAGTACAAAGCCACTCCGGAAGTTTATCTTCACTATTGTATGAGGAATTCAGGATATATTTTGAAAATACATGAACAATACATCCCTCTAGTATATATTGCTAAAGATTTTGTTAAAGTTTTGGCTGTTTTACAAGGATTAAGTCATGCTAGACTTTTACCTATGGCCAAACCTGTTATGTTAGTTAAAGAGTTATCTCCCTTGCTTTGAAGCCAGCTATTTCAACACACTACGTATACGTAGGCTGATAATCTCACAGCTGCATGGTTTAGCAGGTAAATAGCTCCTCTGTATAAAAATCCATAGCAAACCCAGGGATATGAAATAATGGACAGAACTAGATCAAGCTGTGCTTTAAAATTCTTACACACTGATTGCCTGCAGAGAAATCACAAACACAACCAGATTCTTACGCTGGTCTCCTATAACCAATAACCCACACCTGGCCTGCAACAAGCTGTCCTTAAAGATACTGGCTGTCATCAGTGCTCCATCACCTGTATGTTTCAGTGTCAGTTCTGGTTAGAGGCTGGTTGCTCTGGGAGTGGTGATTTTGACACACGTGCATGAACACGCAGGGGGTTTGCCACAGCAACTTCTGCGTAGCTGTTGCAGAGGGACAGTTGCAGCATTTACAGCTGAAAAGATCTGTTTTCAAATATTTTTTCCCACATAACCATGAAGAAAGCAACCTACTAGAGTTTTTAGTTGTGATTTCACCTCCTCTCAGTGAGCTGCTGTCCCTTGTTGTGAGTAAAGGCATGCTGACGCCTTCCACTAATCTGTAGCTGACTGGCTCAGTTACTGAAGATAAGACAGAATAAATAATGATGAAATCTTATTTCTTATGGCTATCCAAGAAAAATTTAAAAAAAAAGGTACTTTTGGTCAAGTTTCTAAATATCTAGTGACTGAATAACAGATTATCAGTTAATCAGATAAGATAAGGAGGGAAAGAAAAAGGAGTCATAGTGATGCCTGTGGTACTGCCTTCCTTGATTTCCAGACTAACAAAGGAGTTTGAAATACCATCCATGGGGCAGATCTCCTCTGAGCACCAAAACAGAGCAGAGGGGAGCCTGTTAGCTCTGAAGTGGTCACCCAGAAGGTCCCTGAGCTGGGTCCATGCTAAAACACTGCCTTTTGGATAAACCCATCTATTCCAAATAAGAGCTGTCATACAGGGCAGCTTTCCTGCTCCCTTTCTGGACCCAGTATGTGACCACATGTGACTCTCTTGCATATTTCATGGGCTTCTGCTCTCCTTCCTTTCTTGGTAACCTCCAGGATCATCCTCCCACAGCTGGGGTATTGTGCTGTGTACACCATGTTCTCTGCTTCCCCGTGTGTGTTGGCATGGTCTGACTTACTGCTGAAATGGGGATTTTGGCACAACAGCCTTGGTGCACCCTGGGAGTGCTCACCCTCTGCCTTAGCCTTTTGCCAAAGAGGTGAGTTGGACAGGTCTGTTGTCATTGATACATCATTGCATGTGGTATGTCAGCCCTTCAGGTGTCATTTGGCAGAGGGAAGAGAAGCTGCAGACAGTTGCAGACCATGGTGTTGTCTCCATGTTGAAAGCTCCCATTTTCCCCAGCCCTGGGGTCTTGATGAGTATCTTTGACATCCAATGACAGAGAGCAAGTGAGATTATTAGTCATGCTGGTTCACATCTGTGGCCTGCAACAGCCCCCCCCTTCAGTCTCAGTCAGTGAAGTGCTATGTTTTCTGGCAGCACTGTCTCTTCAAAAGGCTGGGGCTCTGGTCATACTCCTCCTCCATATCCACTAATTTCAGAGATTGTCTTGCACTATATAGGATATTTTCATATTGCATATAGGAAGCAAGAAAGCAATGGGGCTGTTCTGTTGTTTGGCTCTATCCAGGTGTGCAGGGCCTCGCTGATATTACCAATTTTTTTGGCATCCATACAACAGAGTAGGTGGCTTGAATTCCTGCCAATTTCTTATACTTGAAATCCTGTTATGGTGAAAAAACCCATGCCTTGTACACAAAGATGAGAATTTATCAGCAGTATATTTAAAATCTTAACAGTTTTACACAAGAATTATTAGTCTGGTTACAATACTAAGACTCATGCTTCAGATTATGTATAGTTAAAATTAATACACACAAACTTTTTAGTATCTTCCCCGTTCTCTGGTGTTATGCTTCACCCTTCCTTTGCTTCACTAGTTCCTCAGGTTGATGGCTTCAGCCCAACAGGAAGGGGATGGCAGAACGGCCACGTCCTGCATCCCTGCCAGGAGGAATACGAGAGTAGTGGGTGCAACCTCTGTGCTCTGTGGTCTGCTTTTATACACTTGCTTGCTTGTTTTATTTCTTGCTCTTCCTTCACTGGTTCACAGGTCCACATTAAACATGAGTTTGCTACCTGTGCTGTGTTTTACATACACTAGGTACTCAATCTCTGTTCTCTTATATGTCCCCTAAAGTGGTTTTACCCAGCTCCCAAGGCTGCAATCATTTGATGACCAGTAAAACAGCACTGTCAGGCTGTTTATAGTCCTGAGGCCTCCAGTATCATCCTTTGCCTGTGCTCTCAAGTCCCCTGCTATCTTCCTGTCATACCTGTACTCCTTTATTTTTCATTCTAGGGCCATAGATGGTTCACTCTATGCAGAATAACTACTTAATATCTCCTAGTTACAGAAATATCTATATGTGTAGCATTGTGTAGATTTTATATCATATAATTGTATAAAGCTAAGGAAAAAGTTAAACAAATTAGGTAATAGCACATCATTGCTGGATAATTACTATTACAAAGCTAAAACAAAACCCCAGACAGGACAGGACAAGTCCAAGCAAAGCCTGACAAGTGCAGAGACTCAAGGCCTGTAGTGTTAGTTTAACACAAAGCAGGTAGCTGTGTTACAAGGAACACTGCTGTGTTTGCAAAGCTAAAGGTTATGGTGACCCACACCTTTCTTCATGCTGAACAAGAGCTATCAGATAACACCTGCCTAAAGCGTAAATGGGGAGTTTCTCCTTTGACCCTTCTTTGGAGGGGGGGCTAAAGGACATAAGGTGGAAAATGGGGCAAGTTTTGGTTCCCTTGATTCAGGTACAGCCTCAGACGATGGTGAGAAAAGAGCAAACTCATCCTTCCAGAAATGGTGTGTGAGCTGGGGAGGCTGTTGCAGTCTTGGGATGGGGTTACTTGGAGAAGCTGGAGGCTATCAGGGTACAGTCAGTAGCATGGCCCTGGTGCAATCAGTGAACTGGTGCTTTCCTCCTGGCCAGGGGACAACCAGATTACCCCAACCTGTAATCAACTCAAGCACAGCTGTGAGTCCCATTCCCATGCTCATTAGCTTTGTCAACTGTGTCAACAGCTAATGAACCTGGTCATTAATTGCTTCCTAGATGTGTCTCTGGTTTATCTCTGCATATTGCCCATTGAACTGAATGGGAGTAGCTTGGTGGCCTGAAGCTCTGCCTTACTGACCAGCCTTCCCCACCCTGCTGTGAGTGCCCTCGAGGTGGTTTGCAGGAGATAAGGAGCCCATTGCCTCCTGCCCTCCATTTCTTGGGAAGGAAGAGAGCTGGTGGAACCGGTGCTACAGCCAGGCTGTAGTCATAGCACTACAGCCAAGCCAGCATCCACCTCCTGCACGAACAAACAGCACTGGCAGGTGGGAGGGATAAAATGTTAGTCTGCAGAAAAGTGAGTGGGAGGCTGTGAAAAAGACCTGGTGTGAAGAGGAAACGTGAAGAGCAAGTGCAATAGGGAAAATCTGTTTGGTGTTGCTCATGGTGACAAGAGCAGGATTAGGAGAGTAGAACTTGGTGAATGGTGCGGAGAGATGAGAACAGGCCACATAACAAACAGCACAGCACGGATGTAGGCAGGGAGCAAGCTGTCTGCTGCTCTTTTGTGCTAAGTGTGGTGCCTGCCTCGTCTTCAACGCAGTCTCTGGAAAATCCTGCAGTGGAAAACCACAGCATGATGTCAATACACCAGGAGCTGTTGCCTGATGAAGCAAATCTGGCAGATGGCTCCCAGACGCCATTCTTGACATTGGCAGGGAATCCCCTGTGGGAACATCAGACACTCCTCCTCACTACCACTCTGACTTCCCATGGCCAGCACACAGGTAGCATATTGCTCACTGTGCCTGCAACCTCTCTAACACTTTTTACAAACATGGGGAGATTGTATAAGAGGTGCAATGAGAGGGGAAACTGTGGAGTGCCAGTTCTTTGTAGCAGCATCTCTGCCCCTGCACCTCCCTCCTATGTCCCTGTAGGCTCATTTTCCTAGAAAATCAGAGGAAAACAGAATTCCCACATCCTGCTTTTAAAGGGCTGTGTGTCTGTGAAAACTGAGGGTAGGCAAGAAAGGAGAGTTTCCTTTACAAAATATGGATTAACAGCCTGCAAAGGATGATTTAACCAATGTGCACAATTCTTTAGATCTTCAAATCTCTCCCAGAGCCACATGGGGATAACCTTCCTCCTAGTATGCTGCATTTCTATGTATATGTCTTCATTCACTCCAAAATAACAAGTGAGTAAGCAATATTTAGTCTTGCAGCTATCAGAGTTAACTGTGCATCTGGAAAAGATGCTTCTTCCACATTTTTTGATGCAAACTAAGGATCACTCTACTAAAATTAATCACGTCCATTTTTCAACAAGTGCAAATTGATGTTGCTCTACGGAATTCAATACATAGCTAAGGATCTCACCTCTTTCATCTCTCTCATCCCTAGAAGTTTTACTGCTGCTTTGCTGAAAACCCGCTCTTTAAGAACAGTTGACAGTAGGAGTGATAATGGCTCATACTGACCCTATTGATGCTGCACTCTGCAATAGTATTTCAGGAAGACATGAAAATTGCACGGTCGGATGGGCTGCCTTAAGAATTATTGCTGTGGGGACATTGGGCCATAAAGCCACCCAAACAAATGGAATTGAGTACAGGAAGCAGCCAGGAAGATGATGTAATACACGTGCATCTCTTTTCCTGGGAGTCCTGCCATTGTTGCTTGTCAGTTCATACTCTTTGTTTATACAGAGACTATCTATTTAGAAAAAAAACCACTGTCAAGCACCACATATGAGAGTTAACAGGAGCTTTTTACTAGGAACACAGAGCTTTCCTTTTGACTGTGAAAGGGGAGACAGTGCTTTGCATTAGACTGATAGAATCACACTTGCTCTTAATTTCACAGAGAGCACACAAGACTTAGCTGAGACTGTGTTAGCTTCTCGAGCCACTCAACTGCTCCCAGTGTGGTTCCTGGTGCTGTGACACCATTTCTTCTCCTTCCAAAAAAGATAACTGTAGGATAGAAAGGGGCAACTATGCTCTTTCTTGTACCTGTTGCCACAGCAGATCTATTGAAAGTGGTTATCAGCCAGACCTCAAGTTGCCATCTGTCCTACCTGGGTGCCTGCCACCACCCCTTGAGTAAGGCAATCTGCTTATTGGGTGCTCCCTACCTACCTTTTTTTGGCTGTAAAGCAACAGCGCTTGAAATGAGTGCTTAACCTTAACATGAGGAGGAACTTCTTTACTGTAAGGGTCACAGAGCACTGGAATGGGCTCCCCAGGGAGGTTGTGGAGTCTCCTTCTCTGGAGATTTTCAAAACCCACCTGGCTGCGTTCCTGTATGACCTGTGCTGGATTGTCTGATCCTGCTCTGGCAGGGGGGTTGGACTCGAAGATCTCCAAGGTCCCTTCCAACCCCTGACACCCTGTGACCCTGTAAAATATCCAGGATTTTCTAAACTCTCATATACATTTTCCACAAATTTCAGCTAATAGATGTAATTGCCATCCAAATACCTTACCTGCCCATCCAGCTACATACTCCTTCTGACCACTGATGGATACATGTGTGAGAAGTCAGCTACTCACACAGGCTATCTAAGTCTGTCAAATTGGCAATACATGGTTGAAAGTCTTCAGGTTGAAGAGCAGATTTGATCCTCCTGCTCTGTTTTATGCT
This sequence comes from Megaceryle maxima, assembly GCA_024605025.1. Lineage (NCBI taxonomy): Eukaryota > Metazoa > Chordata > Aves > Coraciiformes > Cerylidae > Megaceryle > Megaceryle maxima. The sequence continues at coordinate 70,672 of JANHGN010012988.1, read as the reverse complement.
GCAAGAAACTTGGGAAGGTTTGTTGCTAGATTAATACTGACAATGATAAAATGTTTTTGGTGGAGAAAGCAGATTTCTTTCTTGAAGACAGATTTTCACATTCCCAGTGCTGTCTCCATTAGAATGGAGAAATCAGTTTCCCACGATGCTGCATTCTTGATACAACTCTTCCTATCGCTTGTTTACTTACTTTTTGGTAAATTTGGTAAATTACAACCATTGCTAGCAAGATTGTTAATAATTTTATCTACTACTCTGGCTGACAATCACATATTAAGCAGGAGCCTTCTATTGTAATACAAATCTCTGAATGCTGGCAAATCTTAGGTCTTTCCTTGGCTTTCATTCAAGTAAAAAAGGCATTCTTTGCTGGCTGAATTTAAAAACATTTTCCTTGCTTCCTTTTAAACAAGTGTCATAGTAAATGCCAATATTTTTTTATAATGGCATAGAATTAAAACTCTTGCTAAAAAAAGAACCAGAAACTAAACTGGTACAAATGGAAATAAATTACACCATGCAGTTTCACATCTTCTTTAATCAATAATAGCAAGCAGAATTCCTACGCCACTTCAGCTAGTGATAGTGGGGTTAACTACTTTTCCTATGAAGAGTGTACTGTTTGTAGCTCTATCAAAAATCAGCAAAAGAAAGGGGTGATTGAATTCAATAGTTGGAGGAAGAGCCATTGTCATTATTTCAGCAGCAGTTGCTGCTGCTGCCTCAGTACCTCTCTCATCAACATCCAGAGCAGCCTTATGAATAACCTAGGAAGAAAAAAATCAGATAGTCATTCTGGGTAAACAATAGCCACTTGAGAGATGAGTCAGACCCCTTTTAAAGCAGCCCTGCTTTGGAGGATCTACTCAGAAGTTAGTAGAGTCATCAGAGATGTGAGCTGTATTGTAGTCATGGCTGTTTTAAATGAGGACAGGACAGAGATACAGAAATCTCCTAAAAAAAAAAAAAGTCACAGATTATTTTTCCTCTGTCCCAAAAAGTGGGTGAAGAATGGAGACTCCACTTGTGAGAATTTGTCTGCACCTCCAAAACTGAGTCTCCAGGGTGGTTCAACAGGCTGTGCTGTACCCAGGAGCAATAGTGTCTCCCCTCAAGGAGCTGGGGTTGATGGTCCTCTCATGTTCCAGATACCACACAAAAAATCTTATCTGATACCAGTCTTAGAAAAAACAGAGGTGCAGCAAACTAATCTGATCTCCACTGTCACCGAGGGACAAATTTGTCTTGTACTTGCAGGCTAAGGCCAGGGTGAGCCCAGGTGCAGGCAAGCCAGGAAACTGGGACCTGTATTTAGCTGGTGTTTCTGGATGCTACTACAGAGGGTTTTTCCTCCATATCTGTAAAAGGAAAGGGCAAACAGGCCTGGACTTACTTTAGAAACCTTCAGCTCTGGGATGCCAGTGATGCCAGAGAGATCTGCCTGATCGGTGAACACATCCACAATTCCCATCCTGCTAAGGGCGTCTGTTATTTCATAGCTCCCGGAAATAGAAAATTTGGGGAAGTAGAGGCTCACCAGTCTGTTAGGTAAAAAAGAAACACAGAAGGTGATGAGAAGGAGTTTTCACTGAGGTAAATGATAAGAAAGCTGTGTAATTCCCATGAGTGGCAAACCCTAGGTGGTTTGGGCCCTGAGTGTACAATGAGAACTAACTCAATTTCTGGTGCTTCTTATCGTGCTAAAGGCACTATCATGCTTCTTCATAATAATATTAATATATATATAGTGTTTTTCTTTAGCAAATCTGTGAGCACTCTGCAAAGGAGAACAGTAATGAGAGCACCTCTTTTACATCCAGAGAAGATGAGGTGCATAGGTGACAGCCCATGTCGCTCAAGAAGGTGGAGACCTGAAGTGGGGCACAGACAGAGTCTTCCTGGAGATAAGTGTGGTAAACCCCATCATTTCAAAGCACAGCAGTGGTTTTCACTTGACTGTGGCATTTGGCATGGTTCCAGGAACGGTCTATGACCTGCTGCCTGCACCTTTGGACACCCTATCCTCTTAACTGTCTTCCTCACAGGTGTTGGCTATGATTGAGTTTGTGTGTGTTATCTGTAGGCAGCTCCTGCTTAGTATGCTTTCTGTAGGTTTTCTCTTCATATGCTGTCTGGGGAGCCTTAGAGCCTCAAAGTTACCTACTGCAGTAATAATCCTTTAGGTAGCTCAGGTCTTTTGCTGTCTCCTCATCCAGAGACATAACCTATGATATCCAAACCCCACTGCTGTAGCTTGTATGTTATACTTCCCAGTGCACTAGAAGATGATGGGACCAAGTGTATTAACATTAGCATCAACATAATGGTAGAACTGAAATTGCTATTTGTTTCTCACAGCTTCTCCCATGACAAACATTCTTGTGTTGATCTTAAAGGAACTTGCACTAAGAATGCATTTAGATAAGGATTCTCCTGATTTTGCAGCTGAGAATGATACATTTTTATTTTTCATATTTGAGGCATCATGTTATTAGCTCATATCCAGTTTGCTATCTATTATGTTTTTATTAACTGTGCTGACATTTCTATAATGGTGCACCAAGAATCATGGGTGTGAACTTCACAGCCTTTTTAGTTGTGAATCAAGGTAGAGCTTGGTAATTTAGACACATATTAACGTGACATTACTCATCTGCTGGTGCTAAGATCTCTTCCCTTACAGACAAAAGAGGTTGTTAGTTCATGTTAGTGTCAATAGTAGGAGCTAACAGAACCTCATTAGATTTTTATAGTTTCAAAAACAAATTGCCAGAAAATCGGGACATGCACAATTAATCATTAGGCTGTTTTAACAACCACTAGAAGATATCTGTGTAGAATATATTATGTATGCATGCAATACTATAAACCATTGAGTTATGGTTTATTTAAGGTTTAGACATATGAGAGGTAAAACACATTAACTGAAACCTCACTATAGGAGATTTGCCTTAGAATTGCCATCTTCCCATTCAGTCAATGGACTGTTTTAGAAACACCAGTCTAGGTTTACTATTTGGGACTCCTGGGAGCCTGTCAGTATGGTCTCCACTCTGGTGAGGGGAGCAGCAAGTCACTCAGGCATCAACAAGAGAATAGTTAGAAACCCGCTGCAAAGTTTTTACAGCTAGGGCACACAAGCCAAAAATAACCCACTCAGTTCCCAGAATCAGCAAGTTCATAGCCTTTGCATTCCCAAAAAAGAAAATAGTCTATAAATCTAGGTGCTGCTGTGGCTGACTGGCAGAAGATTACCTCTGGAAGAGATTGTCTGACCATTCCTGGATGGTTTCCTTGACCAGAGTTTGCTCTAACTGCTTCATTTTCCCTTTTGCTGGCAGAACCAGAAATGCAGTAGCACTCCCGTTATAATGAAGCCGTACCACGGTGCATGACAGCTTCTCATCAAAATAGAAGTCGAATCTGCCCGTCTGGTGCATCATAGGGACTTTCACTGTAGTTTCAGCATCCACAAAGAACTCCCTTTCTTCTGTATGCTCTGGTTTAAAAGGCTTTTCCCAGTTGCCTGGTACAGAGGAGAATGCAACTGAATATTCCATCCCATCCCATCATAAATTGAATTTTATATAACTACTAATAATACTCAACTATTTTTCCATTTGTTAAATTTGGAATTTTCAAACAGAACGTTTTAAAATGCGTATCACAGTCAGAAAAGAATCTTTTACCCTGTCAAAAGACTGCATTAGATTCCAATTTCACTTTATTTTTCAGATGCCAGTCATGAACTAATTAGGCATTTTCTTTGTACCTACAACTACTATTCTGTTCAGATGGTTTAAGTGGTCTTTCTGTAAGCTGTCATTTAAGGGCTTACCTGACATCATCTGTGTACTCATATACTGTATGCATTTTATTTCTATTGTCTTTAATCATAAGCTGTAATTTGTAGATAAAATTAATGTAGGTTCTCATATCTAAATGCAGTTATGTCAGTCTTAAGAGCACATTGTCTAATTCCCATCAGAAGTGCACTGTTTCCACTTTGTTCCTTAAAATGTCCTCCTGTGTTCATCACTAGCTTCTTCCATATAAAAATATGTTAGTCTGTATACATAGAGTACTCTGATATGAAAAAAAAAAGGGGTATGTAGTAAATTAGGACATTGGATCATGTATACTTTTAAAGAGAGGCATTAAAAGGATTAGGTCATGCATGCATCTCAGCACCTTCACTGAAAACTGGAGGAACATGGGGCAATTGGAGTTATACCTGAACCCATGAAAACAAGCTTAGGCACAGGAGGCTGCATATTGGAGCAGAACTCCTGCAGCTGCCATGAAGAGAACCAAGCCTGTGCGGCCCCCAGCTGCCTCCTCATCCTGTCACCTCTCCACCACCTTCCGTATGCCATTAGGGGCTCTTCTGGCCCAGCAAAAAGCATTTTAAATGTTCCTGAGAACAATTTCCAAATGAGGTAGCTAACATTAGGTCTGTTGATAAGAATTAATAACAGGAACATAAATCCTAGAGGACTTACCTTTAAAGAAAACAAAGCTAGCCAGAAGCATCACAGTTTGTGAATCCATGTCCTTGACCAAATTAGTAATTTTCCCATGTGTTTTCCTCTCTATGTAATCATTGATCTGCTTCTCAGCCTCCATGGGATTGTCAAAGTCAGTGGCAAAAGCCTCCAGCTGATACAGAGCTTTGGCATCATCTAAAAACTGTTCTAGAGGTTTCATCTTCTCTGTTAGAAAGATGGCATTCCCCATGTTGAGCTGGACCCCACTCTTGGGATGGATCAGCATGTGGATGAGGTTGTGGAAGCCTTCATGTATCTCTTTCTCCTGAATCTCTGTAAGGTTGAAGGCAAGTCCTTCCAGGATCTGAGTCTGAGTGGTTGATCTAGCCCCTAGGGCTAGCATTGCAAATGCAGTGGAGATGCTTACAGGAGAGAAGAAAATGTTCTTATCAGGTGCCTCCAGTATAACTTCTTTAAAAAATTGAAATGCAAAGTCAGCATTGTTTGGCACTAGTTTGAGGCAAGCAATTGCTTCACCTTCTTGATGTACGTGGTATTTAGGTTCATTTGGATCATGTCCATTGTGGTGGTTGGGTGGTAGCCTATGGGCAACAGCATGAAGCCCAGCAAGTAGCAAACTTATATAGAATGTGGTCTTCATCTTCTTTTATTAAAATCCTATGTAAAAAAGGAGAAGCTATTACTAAGGTAATTAAACCAGTTACATAGAAATAGTTATTCTGTCATTCCCACTGAATAAGAAATCTTTTCTCTTTCTTTTGTCCTTGTATCCATGTTCTCCAGCTCTTGCCAGATTTCTTTTTTATTTTCCTGGGCCTCCTGGTAAGTCTCTGCCAACTCTTTCTGCCACCCTCACCCTAAATACCTGGAAGCACAAAATTCAGCATGGATTAGCTGAATACACAGCACCCTCAGCAGGCCAGAGAATGGAGCATACCCCATCAGAAAGCACATCATGGCTGATCACTGGAGGGCTGCAATACCACTGTGCTTTTGACACTAATAGTCTAAAATAATCCCTGGAAAGTGCATCATAGTAGTCTGGGTGTTTTGCAAGTAGAGGGAGAAAGAGGAAATTAATGCAAGTGAGCAGCAAAGAGTAACTATATACAAAGAGAGCTGGAGCAAACAGGCATGCAGGAGATCTTTAGACTTTTGTTCAGACTGGTAAGGCACCTATTTCAAGAGAGGACAAATGTCAGGGGCTGTTTTTTAGTAGCAAACCAGATATAAAGCCCTAGATCTCTAGGAATAGGTGCTCTTTCTTTCTGAATAAAAATGATGTAATGTTTTAAATAAGAACCTGAAATAATATGTTGTCTCTTAATACACAAACCAAACCCTGGAGCGGGTTTATTTTCAGCACAGCTAAAGGAGTCAATGTCATTAACACAACCAAGGCTGTATTTTTATCAGATGTGTTACTGGTCAAAGGGCAATACATTTATCAGCCTGTTATGCTTGGCTGTGGTATCTACATTCCTTTGATGAGCTGCCACTCTTTACTGTATAAACTCTCACAAAGGGACCTTGGAAATGCGGCTATGAATATCTCAGTGGGCCTCATTTTTGAGGAGAAATCTAAAGCACAAAAGTGGTGAGAATGTTGCAAAGGATATGGGGAGATAATGAACCAGATTTGCTAAAACTTGTGCGAGGAGAGATATATTAAACCAATTGCACCTTTCTTCTCTGGCATGATTTCACTTGAGAGACTCTTGTCAGAAATTGCTATGTTTATAGTCTTGCTTTCTCCATAACATCAGAGGGAGCAATCTGTATTAGTAGTTGAATATCCAGTTACAGTTAGACCTGCATAAGAACAACAAAACATTTCTGAGCTATAATCAAATATTCAAACATTTATGTGTTTGATATAAGTATTTCTAAAAAGCAGGCCTATTTGCAATAATGCCTACTATCTTACTGACAAATGGAAGACCATAAGGGTTCTTGGTAACTACATTTTCATTTGCTGTGCACAGTAGCTTTAAATTATAGTTTGGCCTCCTCTGATTTTGCCATTGAAATGATACTTCTCAATATATCTAGCTACTTGTAACTCAGCATAAGAGCTCCAGTTGTGAATATTTAAAACGACTATCAGTAAGCCAATGTATTAGTCAGACCTTGAAAAGAAATCAACTCCTGTACAAAGGCATGAGAGCTAAGCATAATGTATTTCCACATATCCAGCAGGCTGATTCAGGAGCTGCCTTTGGATAAATTATTCACTGTGAGCTATTTACACAGCTGCAGTCATAATTTATTAAGAATAACATGAATACCAAAACTGAAACATTTAATTTTAAATGTGAGTCACCACCTGTTGCCTAACTCATCATATTTAATGTTTATTACAAAACACAGAAGCTAGATGGACTTTTTAATGTACACATTGAACTGCCAGTTTCTATATATTTGGAATGCAAAGTAGACACAGAACTTAACTGGCCTGGCCTCAAAATTATGGCTAATGGTTATAGCATCATTTTGCTGTAAGGGTTCTGTAAACTACTAGTTACAGTTTTCTGAATGGTTTTTTCCTATCCTGATATTTTTACTCTATGTAGTTTTGACATTCTTGAACTTTGGTTAATTTATGTACTTTCATGGGATTAATTTCATTTTATTACAGCTCTGAATTCACAGATAATAAAATACAATCTGAATCATCCATCTGTTACTCAGTACTGGCCAATCACAAACAACTGAGACTCATGAGTCAGCCCTCACAAAAATCTTGATAATGGTTGATTTTAAAATCATAAGATTATAAAAGACTCAGAAGCTGAAGTTTGTAGGTATCTTTTTTTGTTATTTACCACTTGAAGCTACAAATGACCCGCTCTGTTACGCCTTTCTTTGAAATATATACTTTTATAATAGAATTTGCATCCTGGTAAGCCTTTAGAATATGACTGGGGATTGTTACTTCATACTTGTTAATGACGATTCCATTTGATAGAGAGACCTTTTCAGTAGGAAGAAGAAGATGCAGATTGTCATGTGTTCTTAATGATTGAGGGATTTTCCTACCAAGCATGCTTGCTGACAGTTTATTAAAAAGCAAACAGCTAAGAACCTGCGCTAAAAAGTCACTAGAGAATTCACTATCTGAAGGGAGTAATTTTTCAGGAAGCTTCCTATTTTAAGACCTTTACTTATATAATCTCAGAAACACAGTTTGTCTGTAAACATGGGAATAGGATTGAAAAGCTCTTCAATTCTAATTCCACTAAATAAATAGCCTGGAATAAACCCATTTAACTCTCTGTTTCTTTTCTTCTCTTTGTAAATGTTATACAATGGTAATATATTTGTGGTATTCACGAAAAGGTGTCTTTCACAAAGATCTTTCAATTAAATAACAATGGCAGAAGACCATGTAAACACCTGGAGTATAGTGATCCTTTAAGAAATTTATCTGTAATAGACTTGGTGATTACACTTGCTAAATATATTACCTCTTCCCTATCAGTCTTCCCTACCATGCAACGCAGAATGGCAGTGCTTATTTTGGACAGTATATCCTGGAAAGAAAAATGAAGAAAACTAGGATTAGCTGACGTTAACCACCAGAAGACCTGGAATGAGCTGGTCTGTTTTCTGACAGAACTTGCTTCTTTGTAGATATGGCCAATTTGTCCATTTTAGGGTGTATTTTTATCTCTATAATTTTGAGAGACAATTCTGAAGACAATTTTCTGCCTTTAAAGTCCCATGTGCACGAGATGAATATTCACCCCATGCTACTCCCATAAAAAGTCTTCACCAATAATCTCATTTCAAACATGAAAATTTGAACTGCTTAAAAACATAAGCAGGAATGAAATAGAAAAGCTGTTTGCTCACCAGATGGTGCTGCTTACCTCCTGTTTGGTTTTAAATAAGGAAATCTGAGAAAGCTGTTTCCTGAAAGCTGCACTGTGAGGGCACCAGCCACATCAAGACATGGCCCCACCACCACCAGTGGTGTCTGCTGAACTGATTTCAGCTACTCAGGGCCATATAAAAAAAAAATTACCCAAGCACACAAAAAAGTTGCAAAAGAAAAACAAAACTATTCACATCTATGTGTGAGAAAATTATCTCGGAGCCTACTGCCTTGGACCGCCTACTCACAGGAGCACTGCAAACTCACATGTGCTTTACTGTCTGGCCAGAAAGCTCCCTGTGTACCTCATGGTATACAATTGGACACATTCAGGGGCTTTTCCAGACTGAACAGCTAGACAATTTCTTCTCTTATGATTCAATTTTGATGCCTGAGGCCCCTGAGAAGATTGCAAGCACAAGGCAAGGGTTTTGGATTCTGAGGAGAATCCAACTGCTGTGACTATTTAACTAAAAGTAATTCCTCTTGCAGCAGAAACATGGAAAACAAGTTTACACCACCCTTTAGAAATACATGTGACTGTTCACAGAGCTGTTCTCAGTATCATCCATCTTAAGATGGCTAAGACATCTTAGCATTGGAGAGCTCACCCAGGAAGTGGACTCTCCAAAAGTGGCATCACCTACTTCTAGGCCTCCTTTTATTGGGAAACATATGAACATGGGCTCTCACTTTTCTACCAGATCATCATCAGTATTCGCTGTTGAATCTGAGTTACTGGACATACTCATGGATGAAACATCACTGAGGCTGGAGGATAAAAAAGAAGATAAAAAAGAACCAGTTCAGTGGTTAGGGCAGTCAGGTGGGACAGAGGAGATTTTCTTCTCTCTGCAAAGCAGCAGCAGTCCCAAAATCATCATACCAGGTTCCCTGTTTCTGCTTTCCAATGAGCACCTGACTACTGCCCAGTCTCTGGCTCCATAGACATATTGGCCTCACTGTGATCTTAGCTTCCCTGAGCATGTGGAGAACACCATTTTCTCCCTTCTCAATGATCCTGTAATCTGATGATTACGGCAATAAGGAGATGTCTCATCTAAAAGGGAAACAGACCTTAGATATCCCATTCCCAAAGGAAAGATATTTCTTGTAGACCTTGGATATAAAAATCAGCAGAATTGCTTAAAAAGAATCACCAGTGTTGATTTAATCAGTGCTGATTAAAAAAAAAGCCTTAAGCCTTAAGCCCTCAGGCTTTTAATGAAGCAGAGCCTATTTCCTAGACCAGGAAGTAAATCTGGGAAAAACTCACTTTTAGGTGCTTAAAATTTGCTGGCTCCAGAGATCATGTTGCTTCCCTGCAAGGCAAACAGAGACCCTACTCTGGCTTTTGGATTCTTACTGCTCCTGCCATCTACCTGGCAATGTGCAGGCAACTCCATGCCTAAACTGGGATGCCTTTATATCTAACTGACCCAATAAAAGCCTTTTTATCACTGGAACAATTGCTAAGACAGATTTCAATATAAGAAACAACACTAGAAAAGTCTTAAAATTAATTGCATGCAACAAGAGGAGACACTTTTGAGGTCTGCATAGGAAAGAAAAAACTCACTACTTACAGCAGCTTCCAAGTATCCTGCTGTCTTCACTAGCACTACCCTGCAGCTGCCTCTCTTATTTATACCGTTAAATAGCATTATGAAAGCAAAACGTCCTCTAGAAAACATTAACCAGGGCAGACAAGTGTTATTACTTTAGGAATGGTGCAGAGTAAACAGTGAAGACAATTTTTTGGGGGACGTACCTGATTTTTGCTGTATATGCATGGCCAAACCCTGCCTTCTCTTACAACAGTCATGAGTCCTCCTGCATATCTGCAGATCTTCCTGCTGGGAATGCAGCCCCTCACTCTAACAAATGTTTCACATGAATCATTAATTTCTTTAAACTGCATGAGTTCATACAGTTGAATTACTGAAATGAATAAAATTAAACACATACATAATACTAGACAAGAACCTAAGGAAAACACAACTGGATACATACTGCAGCCAGATCTCATCTTAATATTTTGCAGAGATGTTTTTCTTTCTTTACACCACCTTTTAATAGTTTTCATTTGACATATTTATTTTAAATCATCTACTATTTTTAATTGTCATTAATAAGGTCTGTTTTCTGGGGATATCACTAGTAAACTTAAAATTAAAGCAGTAGTACTGATGTTTGTGGTGGCTGAGGGTTGTTATAGGGATGGTGATATGATGGAAGAGATGGACACTCAGGACCCCATGGTACCCAGCATACCCCAGTTGGATTGGTGTCACCTGGTACTCCATGCAGTAATGGATTGAAGGACAAATTCTTGCCCCATGCTCCACAAATAGGGGCTGGCACAAGGTGCAGGCACTGCCAAATGCAGGCAAGGAGGTGTCAGGCTGGTACACCAGAGCATGCTTTTTACACAGAGGAAGACCCATGTGGTCAGGCCACTTGTGTTTGAAATGCTCTCCCCTTAAAGCCAAAATCCATGCAGGAGTCTGTGCTCCTGCAGCACCCATAGAGGGGCAACCCCAGGGGCTGTACTAATGTGGATATAACTGAGGGACTGGAAAAAGTGCCCAAGTGAACACCTTTCACCCAGGAGGAGCAGTCCTTTGGGAGGTAGAAAAAGTGTTATACTTCATATAAGCATAGAAAAATTTAGGTTGGAAAAGGGACTTAAGATCATAAAGGCCAATCATAAGGCTACCACTGCCAAATCCACCACTATTTTCACTAAAGTGAAAATATCTTTTCTTGTACTGTACTTTAAGAGCAGAATCTTTCAGAAAGGAAAATGTTACAATAACAAGTTAACTGTTTTGGTGGGCTTTTCCCCTGGGCCATTCCTCAGGGGAGAGGAGCAAATGGAAGCATTTCTTTTCCCCTGTTTTCCAACATATATCCTTTTACATGTGAAACTACCAGCAGATGCAGCATGTAGGATTCCGTGTATGCAGGACTGTCAGAGCTGCTGTATATCCTTTCTTTCCTGGTTTCTTTCTTTCTCCTCTGCAGGTGCCTTTCACCTATGCAAAGGTAAGGAGAGCAGTTCAGTATGAATTTTGATGCAGACTGATAGAACGTGTTTGAATTGTTTACCAGCTGGTAAAACAGCAGCTGGGCACATGCAGCCTGTTTCTCTTTAAAGCAAAAAATGAAAACAGCCTCTGAAGTTACAGACCCTTACCTAGAACATGTGCAGACTGAAGATGAATACTACATGCACCAAGAGACAAATGAGAACACATTTAAAGAAAAAAAATGCAGCTATGGGTAAAGTTACTGCAAAAAGTAAAGAACAACCCAGTTGACTTTACATGCCATCTTTTAAGAGCAGTTTTGTCTTGAAATTGAAAGTGCCCTTTCCCTGCTGACATTCGTATAGGAGCGCAAGAAGGAAAATGAATGAAATAAAATCTAGTTCACATTGATCTCCAATGTTGTATGCAAGGTTTCCTTTCCCTCATGTATACAACAGTTTCATCCAATCATGTAAACTATCCTGAAATTATACAGAGACTTTGTATCAATATTTAATAGCATAATATGTTGCCTATGAACTTGCAGATCTTTTATTATTATTATTATTAATTAATTTATTTATTTATTTTGTGTGGGCAGGGGGCTTATATAGGTACTTCTCTGATATTTTGAAAGACAGCTTATTAGTAACTGCTGTTAGGAATCTTTCCATTTGTTCCTCTTGGTCTGAAACATTAAGTGTCTTATTACTTTGAACCCCAAGTTACTTTGGGTTTTTAAAATTATTATTATTATTGCAAGATCTTAATAATATTATTTCATTTTCAGTAAATTGGCAACATTAACAAGAGTCATTGAGCATGAGTTTCCTTGGAAACATGCTGGATGTAGTCCAAAGATAATTAATTATTTAAATTAGAAGAACTGTATGTTTGCTTCTTTGGCAGAGCAACACTTTAATCTTTTTTAAATATTTAAGTAATTACCCTGAAAGCCATTTTGAAACAGAACGGGTCGTTCTTGTTCTGATGGTGCCCTCTGGAGTACAGAGAACACATGAGACCTTCTTACAATAGTGCTGTGATTAAATGTCAGCATGGAGCTGGTGAAGGCTGTATCTTGCTCTCTGATGACAGGCGATGTTTAATTTGTAGAGCTCTGTCCCCCAGTCTGTTTCAAGGAGAAATGAACTTATGGTTACGTGTGCAGTTCAGCAGAAACAAGTTACTCACAGTGCCAATACAGATCAGGTACAACTGTGTCAAGCATCTGCTCCAGTCCTTCCAAAAGCAGATATATCAGGCCTTCACCTTTAAGTTACTTATTCATGCTGTACAGTGCTCTTGCCCCCTGACACCCCTGTATAGTAGGTCCAGGCTCACTCCAAGGGAAATTGTCTCGCTCAGACATTGATTCCAGTACTGATAAGGGAACGCACATGTAGCACTGTCCCCTGAGCCACTGCGGTCAGTCCCTACCTTTGCTTTCACTCTATCACCAGTTTCTTTCTGCAAACCTCTGGGTCCCAAGGAGACTCTCACTTTCCATCACTTCCAAAATTTGTCTATGAGTCCACTTCCTCTTCTTCTTCGCCTGTGGTTTCACAATTGCTTTAACCTGACCAAAGTGCAGGAGGATGCTGCCAGAAGAGTCTCATCTTCCTGAATACCTGCCATCTCTTTGGGATGGTTAAGGGAATGGAGCCCAGGACAAGTGGGGAGAGTCTGGGAGACCTGGGCTTGTTCAGCTTGGAGAAGAGAAAGTAAAGGGTGTGTCTGCACTTGATGTCCTCACCTACACAATGAGTTGCATTACAGAGAAGATGAAGCCAGAGGTGCAGCACAGTGATAGTTTTCCAGGCAGGGGACTCAGGTTGCAGCAAGGTAAATGCAAATGAAATATAAGGAAAGTAATGTTCACAGAGAGGTGAAACACTAGGGCAGATCACCATGTGAGGCTGTGAAATTGTCATCCTTGGAGAGATCCAAAACCTGGCTGGACATGGCCCTGAGCAGCCCGAGATAGATTCCAATTTGGTGCTGCTGTGAGCAAGTGGTGGGATTGGATGACCTCCAGCGATGCCTTCCAACCTAAATTATTTTACTTTTCTAATAAAAATGACTGTGAAACCATGCTCTTAAGTGTCTTGGTCTCCACTCACACTGAAGGTTTGCACCCCACTCTGCACAGAAACTTGCCTCTGTTTCTCACTGCATAACTTCAGAAGCTTTTCCCTGAAACACTCAGCCCCCTGAGAAGTTGTCGTCTCCCTTGTCCTCTGGCATGCCCCAGCAGAGCCAGCACAAGGCAAGCAGACATCCTCCCTCCTGGCTGCCCAGACACAGGCTCTGCCAGAGCACAGCACACAATATGCACACTGGGAACAAACAAATCTGGTGGACCATCTGCTGTGTTCCCAGCATGCCACAGCTCTGGCAGGTGGCACACATCCCTCTGTGATGCCACATGGGCTCAGGCTTGCAGCACTGCACAGGACTGTGCTTTTCTCCTTGGAGACTTCGAAAGTTTCCTGTACTGATCATGATCTCAGTAGGGTTCCACATAGCTGCCTTGATTTCTCTATATGTGCTGGTAATTAAGACCTACTAATGATATGCTTTTTTAAAGCCTGAGTAGTGGGAGGGGAGAAGGAAAATGGTGAACCTTGGAACAGGCAAACTTGAATGAGCTATTTCAAAATTAGAAACAAGTTTCTGCCAAGGAAACACTTGATACTTTCATTTTCCTCCACATATCTCCATTAAGATGGTAGTTTTTCAAATGTGTCCTTAGTGGGGTGTTCAAGCAGTTGAAATTTAACTCCACTTGCTTCCTTAGAGATGCAAGAAGCATGATTGGTGTGTCACCAGGTCTGATTCATTGCTGCCTAGCCTGAGGACATGATAAAGCATCTCCAAAGATGAACTTGTGTGATTGTGGTGGGGAGAGCTGTCTGTGATTATTGACAAAATCTAATAGCACAGAAGAACGGAGTTGGAAAATGATCAAATGCATGCTGATATGTTTTGTACATTTACTTTTTTTTTCATTAGGCTATGTTCTTCTTTCTTGTGCTACGAATAAACAATATATAGTGAGTCTGAGAATAAATCTTCTCTACCTTTTATCTGAGCAAATTTAATTCCTCTCTGTGTCTGTTTGCAATTGTTCCACCTGGAGAACTGTATGGAAGAGGAAGATGCAGTGAAACTGTTGCTTCTGTGCTCTAAAATTATGTGGTCTGAACATTCTCAGCGTTATATCTCTATTTTGATAATGGTTGGTTCTTTCAACAAAGACAAGTCCTAGGTTTCTGCAGGTTTAAAATGACTGCACACATCTTGCACTGCACTGTGAGACAGATGACCCACAAGGGATTAATAATCCTGGATTAAAAACCTGCCCAGGGGTACTGACTTCTGCAAATGCCCTGTGGAAACACATTCTTCTTTCAAATCCCTCCTTAAAAAGCACATCACCTCTGCCAAGATGCCTTTAGATCTCTCTGAAATGGCTAGGAAATTGGAGACTGGCCACTTACAGATATACCCTCAGACTGAAAAGTAGATTATTATTTAGCTTGATTTTAAACCCTCTAGTCTACCATCACCTGTGTGTTAGGCTGATCTCTCCAGCATTTGCATTGTCTCCTTTTTCCTCAGAATCTCATTTTTTGTCTCATCTACTATCTGTCATGTTATCATACACTAAGACACCTCAGAACCAGGTATTACAGGATACTGCAGGTGATAAAATCTGGGACTCTTGGATAGGCTGTCACATGCCAAGAGCCTTGGTGGGACATGTTAACTGCAAACTCCTGCAGTTAGGAAATGCCATGATAAAGGTGGCCATCTGTGCTTTTTGGCCAGAGAGGGGAGTTCTGCTCCACTGACACCAATTTGATGTTACATTTCTCCAGAGGCAAAACTGGAGTCCCCCAGGTCCTGTACCTGTCTGACACATCCTGCCCCTGCATTCTGCCTTCCCCTCCTGTCATACCTGATGTCTTCATACCAGTGATAACAATATTGGATCACCCTACACCCAGAGCACACCACCTAGAAAAACGGATTTCTCCTTAATGCTGAATCACAAAAACCTTTGAAAATGGTTTCCAATCTCTTACCAATCTTGTAGCACATATTTCTATACTAGACCATGTCCAAAGAAGGGCATCAAAGCTGGTGAAGGGCCTAGAGCACATGAGGAGTGGCTGAAAGAGTTGGGGTTGTTTAGCTTGGAGAAAAGGAAGCTCAGGGAAGACCTTATTGCTCTCTACAACTACCTGAAAGGAAGGTGGGGGTTGGTCTATTCTTGCAAGTAACAAGGGATAGAACAAGAGGAAATGGCCTGAAGCTGAGCCAAGGGAAGTTTAGATTGGGTATGAGGAAGAATTATTTTCCCAAATGGGTTATCAGGCACTGGAACAGCTTGTCCAGGAAAGTAGTTGAGTCCCCATCCCTGGAGGTATTTAAGAGTAACGTAGATGCAGTGCTGAGGGATATGGTTTAGTCAAGGTCTTCTCAGTGTTAGGTTAATAATTGGACTAGCTGATCTTAAAGTTCTTTTCCAGTCTAGGAAATTCTGTAATTCTGTGATACTTATTTAAGAATATGTCATGTAAGACAATAATGCCTTACTAAATCGAAATATAACCTAGCTATTGCTTAGCTAAGCTGTACTTTAGTTGGTTTCATAATGACAAGGCTTGTTACTCTGCCACTGGAGGGGATTATGTTGGTCTGATGTGACTTGTTTTTGACAAAACCATGTTCATTTTGTCATCCTGCTTTGATTTTTTTTTCTATTTATCATGTTTTTGCTTGTTTTTAGTTTTTTTAAAGAACAATACTTCTTATCCTATTCCAATGCTCTGAAAATTTATTACTCTCTTTTATGGTTGGCTTGTTTTTATTTAGAAGCACAGTGTGCCCCTTTGCCCCTTTGTAGACATTGGGAGGAACCCAGGGACCTCAGAGGGACTACAGGGTATCCATAACTGGGATGGGAAAGAGGCAGATGTGTGTGACAGTGACCCCCCACCCACACACTTTTTGCATCTACTTGCAAAATTTACCGCTTGAGTAGGAATTACACAAAGTTGTGTTTGTTTGTGTAGAACTCAATATAACCAATGTTGGCACTGTTAGCTCCTCCAGCTGAAGTTTTTTAATTAGTAACAGATTAACCACCGTGGAAATACACCTTAATAGCCACCTTCTGTTGATGTAAGCAAGCTTTACAGACCCACTGTAATCAAGGAATCAAAGGTAAACAGTATATATTGCCAAGTATTGAGTTTTCCAAAGGATTTACTCTTTCCCACAGATTGATAGTCCTGCTGTTTGGCCTATCAACAAATAAAGGGAGGCAGAGGATGATCAGCTGTACTGAAGGGGGAACCAATACTGCTTCTGCACGTATGTGAGGATCTCCTACAGCAGTCACCATCTCTCCAATGTGGAGCACAGCCTTAGGAAGAGCTTGCAGCGAAATACTGAGAAGTAATCTTCACTTTTTGAATGTGAGGGATGGGTTTATGAAGGAGTACTTGTAGATATGAACTGCTTGTAAGAACACTGTCCCCTAAACAGACAAATCATGGACAAGTTTCACTGAGCAAAGTGTTGCTCTTGCACTTTTGGCACAGGCAAATGTCTCCCAGTACTGTTGTGGGAAGATGGTGGAAAGACCATGCAACATCAGGAGGTCCAAGTAGGCTGGCAGGCCTGTCCTGTGCATCACTGTCCCAAGAGCCAGATAACTTAAGCATAACAGTTCACTCTCATCTTTAATCAAAATAAAAACAAAACAAATCTTTTTCTAGAAGACAACTGTCTGTCCTTGGTCTAATCCAAGCAACCCATGAGATGGTACTGTGGACTGCATGGGCACAGCAGAGCAGGAATTGCATTGTTGATCTGAGCTTAGAGCTGGAGCGGGAGCCAATGGTGATGCTTGCACTAAGCAGGCACAGAGAAAATGGTCACAGTTGTCCCTGGAACATATGAGGTTCTTAGCTAGGAATGATGCATTACTAACTTATTTTTCATCAAAACAAGAAAGAATTGCCCAGGTCTGGACTGATGAAGTCTTGTAGGTAGGCAGACCCTTCCTAAATTATGTATGGAATGTGCCCAGAGGTATGTCCAGGCATTGCTCATCTGTTTGAAACAAAATAGTTTTACTTCAGATTTCCAACAAGCATGGACTGCTTTGATGAATGCCTTGGTCTCATTCATTTTCCTGAGCAGGTCCATTAGCTCATGCCAATTGGATAATCTTAGCCTACAAAAGCATTTGCCACTGCCCAGAAAAAAAAACCTACAATAAAGATTAAAGCAATTAAGTGTTTAAAATATTATAGAATATTTTGCATGCATGTAGAAAAAGTATTTATTTGTGACATTAAAAGGTGCTGTTTGTATCTATAAGGAGACTGGTGGCAAATATCTGGCACTTGTAAGCATGATTAGGGTAACTGAGTGAAGATTTTGGCACAAGTTTAGTTTCACTTCTTTGTATTTATGACATGGTTAATCTAGTATCAGCTTACATACACTACATAACTGTCCATTTTCTCCAGAAATGCTGTGCAGTGAAAGTTATTAGTTCCCTATCCTCAGCTTCAAGCTTAAAATAGGCTGTGGTGATCTGTTATACCCATAGAAAAGTATGGAAATACATATGGGAGAGAATGGGAAGAAAACCATCAAGGTTCATTGTGAAAGAAGTGTGAATAGTTTCAGTAAAATTTACTATGGAGAAGATTCAGTATGAATATTTACTGAAAACATAAATAACAATGATTGAAGACTATAGTATCTATTCGATTTCCCCACAGTGCATAATAATTTTCTCAGTACATAAGTGCTAAATAAAAAAGATAAATCTTTCTGAGTAGAAGGTGAACTGGATGATCTACAGCATTCAACAAGGGGAAACAGATTTTTTTAAACTATTTTTGCCAGGTAATTTAGTTTTATTACTTTTTTTTTTTTTTCTTTAGTAAGCACAGCATTAATACAGAGCTATTTTATCTCTGGCCAGCAAACTAGTTGGTGCTGAGGACCCACTGTCTACACTAGACTTGTTTTAGGGGAGGTTCACTTTGGACCAGGTGTCTCTTGACACTGAGCAGATATGTTGGGAGTTCCTGGAAGGCATCACCCCATTCAGCTTCACCCAGAGGGGAGATAGATCCCAGCCCAGAGATCTTGTGTCCATGGAGCCTGTTATTCCTGCCCTAAAGGCATCCCATATTTCTGACTGGTTTTGTTTTCTTTATTGCTTAGTCCTCCACTCAAGAGAAGTTAGTTATAGTGCATAATTCACCTCTTTATCCCCATCTAAAATATCCACAGAAAAAGGAGCAGTCGAAGGGATACTTGTGAAATTGCTTATCCTCATGGCTCAAATTTCTTCTGGCTAGGTCTGGCTAATTATCTTCTGTCATCTCTTCACCTGTGCTTTATCAGGCAGGGTGAAAAACCCAGTGGCATTTCCTAGGGAAGATAATCACAGAGGAAGGTCCAGAAGCTGATCACCTTTGCCTGGGGTGTTCATAATACATTGTCCTCATGGAGAAAATGCACTTCTTTGGTGATTTGCAGGAAAATCCTCCTCCTCGGGAAGTTCAGCAAAGATTTTCTCCAGATGACTTTTAGCAGTTGAAGATAGAAGAGAAGAGCTTATGTTTTCAGTATTTAGATAATTGTTTTAATCTCCAAAGAGAACAAAATTTCAGCTTTTCACACTTTCTCTCTAAAATGAAAATTAAAAGAAAAGTCAGGAAATGTATATTTTGTTTCAGCAGTGTGTACAGAAAAGAGCCAGTTAATCTTTTCCAGAATAGGAAGTTAAGTTTTGATTTGCACAGAGCAAGCAGGTCTTCATTTAGGTGTGAGCTGTTCATGGCTCACTGGGGAGCCCTTCTTCCCCACTCATGCTGCAGCTAATTGGCAGTGCATCCTGATGCCCAGAGATAAACTGGTCTCAGGAAGGGCCAAGGGAAGACACTCTGCCCTTGCAGTGGGGTGCAATGAGTGCAAGGGCTCTTATGGGTACCACAGCTCACAGGATGCACTGTGTTTGGTCAAATGGATGCAGAAACATGCTGAGAGCTGATACCAGAGAAAACATTTTGTTTTGATTTTCCTTAGTGAAGTCTTTTCCAGCTTATGCTATAGTCATTAAAAAGAAACATTTTTATGTAATTATATTGGTTTCGCTTGAAAGAATGGTTCAAGTTAAATATTTTTCACTTGTCCTCTGGTGTTTTTATCAGCATCTGGACTACATTTGGAGATTGCATTGTTGTAGTTGGGAGGATTACAGAAAAATGAATGATGTTTTCCTATTGGGGCTTCTCCACTGTGACATGTTTTCTGCAAATCAGAAATACTGAGGCATTCTGAAAAACATGAAACAGCTACAGTTTATAATCATCTTCTTTATCATATTCAAAAAATATTTTGCCATTAGCTTTCTATTTTTCCTACCCTCCTCCTTCTGACAAGAAATACTATCTGGAACATTTATAGTTATTTGTACTATCATAGAATGGTTTGGTTTGGAAGGGACCTTTAATATAGTCCAACCCCCCTGCAATAAGCAGGGTCATCTTCAACTAGATCAAGTTGCTCAAAGCCCCATCTAACCTGCCCTTGAATGTTTCCAGGGATGGGGCTTCTACCACATCTCTGGGTAACCTGGTCCAGTGCTTCACCACCCTCATAATAGAAGATTTCTTCATTATATGTACTCAGAATCTACATTCTTTCAGTTTAAAAGAATTAGCATTTTTCCTGTCATTAAAGATGCTGATAAAAAGTCTGTCCCTATCTTGCTTGTAAGCTCCCTTTAGTATTGAAAGACTGCCATAATGTCTCCTTGGAGACTTCTGTTTTCCATGCTGAACAACTCAAATTCTCTCAGCTTTTCCTTACAGGAGAGGTGCTCCAGCCCTCTGATAATTTCTGTGACCCTCCTCCAGACCTGCTCCAACAGGTCAATGTCTGCCTTGTACTGAGGACTCCAGAGCTGGACACAGTGCTCTGAATTATGTCTCACCAGAGCAGAGGGGCAGAATTACATTCCTTGACCTGCTGGTCATGTTTCTTTTGATGCAGCCTGGGATACAGTTGGCCTTCTGGGCTGTAAGCACACATTGCTGGTTCATGTCCATATTTTCATCCACCAGTACTCCCAAGTCCCTCTCTTCTGGGCTGCTCTCAATCCCTTCATCCCCCAGATGATATTGATACCAAGGACTGTCCCAACCCTGGTGTAGGACCTTGCACCTCCTAAGGTTCACATGGGCTCTTGAGCTTGTCCACGTGGTGAAGACAGTAAACAGTACTGGTCCCGGTATGGACCCCTGAGGGACATCACTCATCACTGATCTCCAGCCGGACATTGAACCATTGACAACTACTCTCTGGATGTCACCCATCCAACCAATTCCTCATCTACCAAATAGTCCACCCCTCCAATCCATATCTCTCCAATTTTGAGAGAAGGATGTTGTAAGGGACCATATCAAAGACCTTACAGAACTCCAGATAGGTGATATCTATAGCTCTTCTCTTGTCCACTAATGTAACCATTCCATGCTGTCTCAAATCACCTCCCTGTCCTCCATGTGCCTTAGCAGAGCTTCTAGGAGTAGATTCTAGATCTTCCATGATCTTCCCAGGCACAGAAGTGAGGCTGGCAGGTCAGTAGTTCCCAGGATCCTCCTTCCTGCCCTTTATAAAAATGAGTGTGATGTGTCCTTTTTTCCAGTCACCATGGACTTCACCTGACTGCCAGGGCTTTTCAAATATCATGAAGTGTGGCTTGGCAACTGCATTAGCTACTTTCCTCAGAACTCTGGGATGTATCTTGTCAGGTCCCATAAACTTATGTATGTTCAGGTTCCTCAGGTGATCTCAGGTATGATCTTAGCTCTTACAGTGGGAGGGACTTTGCTCCCCTAGTCTCTGCCTTGAGGTTCATCCACTCAAGATGTGTGGGAAGAGAGGCTGTCAGTGAAGGCTGAGGCAAAAACATTTTCGAGTACTTCACCCTTCTTCTCGTCTGTTGTTACCAGTTTGCCAGTCATGTTCATCGAGGGGTGTGGCAGGGAAGTATGTTTTCCTTGACCTTCCTTTTTCTGGCTGACATACCTGTAGAAGCCCTTCTTGTTCTCTGTGTTCCTTGCCAAGCTGATCTCCTTGGCCTTCCTGATCCCTTCCCTACACAACCGGGGAGTGTCCCTATACTCTTCCCAGGGTACCTGTCTGTGTTTCCACTGCCTGTGCATTTTCTTCTTTAGTTTGACCAGCAGGTCTTGATAGCGCATGTTAAATACTGTATACAACTATGTGTGCAAAACAGCTCTAAAATCTCCAGGGTGACCATGCATTATGAATTATCTTGGGAAGTCCTTGGTGCTAATCCACTGCTGGGTCTTGTTGTGCAAGTATCTGACAGTGAAATACACTCTTCAATAGCTCTTCAATGAATTTATCACCATTTTTCAAACAGTATAATTATGTTTTTCTAAGTTACTTATAACATTGTTTACACTAAATTGCTTTTAAACAAGTCATTAGCCACTAGAACTTCAGATAGGAGCCCCTTGGGAAAACCTTTTGTGCTTCAAGCATCTTTAGGCAAATGTGAAAACTTTTAGTGTTGAGACTACAGGTAACATTAGAAATTTGACACTATTTAGGCTTTTCCAAAGCTTTTAGGTGGATTACTGGTTTTCTAGCATCAGCAGAGTTCAGAACTGAATAACTATTTAATTTATAGTTGTATGTTTGCAAATTAAGATCTTTTAGAAGTACACTTAAAACTATTGCTGGTGCAAATGATACAACAAAATTGGCCAAGATATCTAATTTCTGTATGCTTTCTTTCAAACATGTGCTGTAGATTTACACTTCTCAGAGAGTTACTGCACTAGTATTCATAAATGCTCATCAGTAATCACTACGTTTCAGCTAAAACTCCATGCTCCTTCTCTCCATAAAGCTTTAAGACAACATCTCTTGAGTTTATATCACATCAAACTCCCTGATTTATAGAGCTTTCAGGATTATTCTGTCTCTACATAAGAGGCTCCAAGTGCTAGGTCAGGCAGGGCCACAAGCCCCTAGAAGAAGATGCATTCCTCCAAGGTATCCCTGAGATGGAGTTGCTCAAAGCCTGTGCTCCTGAGGGGGAGGCAGCATTACACAGTATCCCCAGGACCTCCTTGGCACCCCAGAGGTGGCTGAGCACAAGCCTGGAAGAGCTTGGTGACATCAGTGAGTAAAACCTGGCAGGACTACTATTCTTGCATTGTGCTTCCTATAATTGAGAAAAATTTTGCTGACAAGTATTATTTCCTTGTCAGTTGGATCAAAACCTTTGGCTTTATCAGTAATTTTTTTCATGTGTTTTCTGCTTTTCATAGTTACTAATCTGCTGCTCAGTTTTGGTGAAGTGCCAAAGGCCACTAGAGAAAGCATCTGCTTCATCTTTTACATCTGTAGCAGCTATAGCCACGTATCTGTGAACATGACATTTTCGAAATTTATTTTTATGAGGACATTTTATGAATAATTTAGCATTTTAATGAGATGATACAAGCTTGTGCTTATCTCTTTTCCTCAGCTCTCTGGCAAATTAAAGAAAAAACCTTCTGGTGTTCAGCTTAGTGTGGCAGACCTCTTACCCAACATTGGCACAGCACAAGCAGTGGAATTGATGATGGGGGGAATCAAAATGTTTCAGAAATCATTGTTTCATGTATGCAGTGTGGACTGTTGAGCTGGTCTGTATCTTTGTGATGATGTTTAGCACCTGAGCTACTGATCAGGAGTGTTGGTAGCAGTGAAAGATCCCATGAAGCCAAAGAGTACTCCAGACATGCTGGAGATTCTGAAGTCATACTTTGCTGCCGGCCAAGGAGGACAGGAGGGGGAGTGGATTTGCTACCGACCTGATGTTGCTTTCCTGTATTTGCTCTGGTCCTGTTGTGAGATAGAAGGAATTCACTCCCCTATAGTAAAGAGAGTGCTTTTAGTTAAGTGCCTTCCTAGACCTGAGGAAAAATGCTTCTTACATTTCTATTCAGCTTTTCCTACCATATGTATATTCCTCTGCCAAGTTATCAGCTGCCTGAGCAATCCATGACTTTTTCCAGCATTACTCTAAGTTGTGACTCTTAAATTGTATGGATACAAGCTGGAAGAACCCCAGCTCCACTCAGTCTCACTTCCAACCACAGATATTTGTATATTTGAGATAAGCAATATCCAGACTTTTTTAATAAAAACTAGGTGTCTGACCGAAAGCAAATGTAAAGACAGCAATGCAGAATATCTGCACAGAGGATCTTGAGACATGTTTGTTAGTGCTACATTAACTTGGGTATTTCCTAATGCCTAAACAGACAGTTGTGCAAATTCAGCATTGATTTAGCTGTGTTTTTAGCTGACATTGATTGTATTTTGTTTGCTACTATTTACAACATGGTTATGACACCAAACAGCCCCAGCTAGTGTTGACAATCACCACGAGTAACCTGGGCATATATCCAGCACAATCTGGCTAGAGTACCCTATTGTATGCACCAATACTAGCAGGCAAGAGTTAGCCTTTGGTGAAGATGAATGGCCTGAAACACTTCTTATTCAGTAAAAATGTTTTTCATGCCTACTTTAACTGTTAACCTTGTTTTGCTTATATTGAGAAGAATTTTGTGTTTTTATTCAGCCTCATGTCTTCATACTTTTCACCTTTCTTTGTGACAGCTAAGAAACTCACCCAGCTCTTGGGGGATGGCAGCCACAGAGGTGGCTGGAGAAGGCAAGCTGAAAGGAAGAGCTGGATATTGCTAACAGTGGTCCCTTTGGGCTCCTGAAATTTTCAGTTTGTGGAAGATCTGGTGCTCAGCAGCTGTTTCCAAATATAGCCACTTGTTGCAGATGTTTACTCCTGCTCTAGTCAATTATTTTCAATGCACGAGGAGAAGGTCAGAGCCACAGAGCTCTTTGAGTCTGTCCTGTTCTTTATATTCCTTCTGCTGTTGAACAGCGTTATAAATGCAGACTATAACATAAACATTAACCAGACCAAAGACAGATAATAATTCCTGAGGAACAGCAAATAACATAGATATTGCCTGTATTTCTAAAAAATGCTGAGGGACTTTCTACTTAGAGGGAGGTCACCTGTATGGTGAAGAGACAAGAGCTTCTGACAGGGTGAAATCCTCCTGTCAAATCTCATCTTCATCTGAACATGTTGTGCTGGGTTGCCCAGAGCAACAAGTCCCGAAGCTTTTGCTGAATCTACTGAATAGTTTTTCCCCAAACACTTTTTAGATGAAAAATTAAAGCTTTTAGTTTTAATAGTTTCTGAACTGGAAGAGTATTTTAAAGAGCTTCTTTCAAATTTTATCTGACTCATACTATCTCCGTCAGCCCAGTAATGTGAAGCTTTTCAGCTGAGATCGGACAAAACATGCTGATCACTTGGAAAACCCTTCAGCTCATTTACTTAGAAAATGAAAAGAGTTTTCTGATGATGTTTTTCATTCAAAGGGCACATTTGCAACTAGCTGTTAGCACCACACTGGCATGATATTTCATTCACCTGGGAGCAGATCTGGGGATGAGACAGGTGAGGATTAGAGAAGGGTGGGGAGGACTATTAACAAGCACCAACCTTCTCCAAAGGGAAAGTCTCCCCTCCCGTGCACAGTCACTTCAACAGCAGCAGCTGAGTCCTGCTTCTGTTGACTGGAACTCCTGAATGCCATGAAAACACAAGGAATAGATGACAGAAATTATGCATGGAAAATTCTGGTAATCAATTGCTATGAAATATTATTAATAATGTTGCTCTTCTGAAATCTGTTTGAGTTTTGCTTTTTTTCTACATTCTTCAGCTGTGTTTGAGGAGAACAATATTTATGGGTGTGAGAGAGAAGCTGGTCTCAGGTCTGAGATGGAAATCAATCACCTCAGTCAGTCAGTTGAGGCCTTGCATCATTTGGACTCAGGTAATATAAGCAAAAGAGGGTGATCTAGTAAGGTGAAATGTGAAGTTATTTGCTCAATAAATTGAAATCCACATTGGAAAAAAAAAAAAAAGCGCAGGAAGGAAGAAGACTGTAGTTCGGGTCAGGATCAAGAAGGGAAATTTCCAGCAAAATAGATGGGGAAGAAAACAAGAAACCACAGCCCATGAGATGATGAACTGCAATGTGAGATCTGCAGGTGTCTAAAGCAAATAATTTATAGCCTCTTTTGCCCTTAGACTTGATGCATAACACTTTGTTAAAGATCCCAGCTCCTCCTTGGTAATGACCAGCTTTTAGTGTTTCTGCAACTGCTGTGTTGTGAACAACGGCGAAAGGGAAGGACCAGTGGCACTGTAGTTCATGGATTGCTGCCTTGCTCTTATAGTAAGAGCATGTTGGACCCCTGGTGCCTTCTTACCTGGCAACCCAACAGCTGAAGAATTAGAATCATAGAATGGTAGGGGTTGGAAGGGACCTCTGGAGCACATCAAGTTCAACACCCTTGCCAGCGCATGAACAGATCCAGGTGGGTCTTGAAAGTCTCTAGAGAAGGAGACTCCACAACCTCTCTGGGCAGCCTCTTCCAGTGCTCTGTCACTTTCGCAGTGAAGAAGTTTCTCCTCATGTTGAGGTGGAACTTCCTGTGTTTCAGCTTGCTGCCATTATCTCTCCTCCTATCACAGGGTACAACTGGAAAAGAAAAATAGACAGGCATTTATAATGACCAGTACAGATAGCAACACAGATGTCTATTAGTGATGCTATTTAGCCATCCTATACTGTTTTCTATTCTTGCCTATGTATAAAGCAAACCATGAGGGGCTGGGCCTGATTACAAACAGTAACATTGTCTATACTATCTTAGTGGATGAACACCTGAAGTGTCTGCTGCACATCCCTATTCTCCATGCTGCTGTGCCTGTCAGCAAGGGTAGTGATTGCCATTGGCTGGTGGATCTTTTCCACTGAAAGGAAGATGGATACTTCTGAGCTAGACATAAGAAGGGAGTTGAGAGATGTGGTCAGAAGGACGGTTGATTTGTCTGGTGGATCTGAACACAATAAAAGTGTAAGAAGGTGAAAGTATTAAAAACCACACTGTGTACAGCTGTGTGCGTGTTTAGGCAGGTAGGCAGTAGATGAAAGCTGGACTGTGGCAGGAGTCCTTAGCTGTAGCAGAAATCCTAGGAAGGTGTCTCGGGAGGTGACACTGTCTGCTCCCTTACCTGAGCTGTCCCTGAGGTGCCAGATGGTCTTCCTGGATAGAGGTGGCAAATCATCTTTCCATCTCAGTTCTCTTTCACAATTTTGCCTTTTTAAAATAAACTCTTGGTAATCATGAATTTGATTTTCAGTCTTGGAACTTTTCTGTAAGCTTATATATATATTGTCAGCATCGTGCAGCCTCTGGGCATCATCCAGAAGCTGGTGGAACAGTGATGCTTGGTTATCTACCGCTGTCACAGTGTTTCAGTATCTGGAGGAAACACTGAAAACACCCATGGATCTCTTGTTGCTCCAGCCTTTGTGTAGCTGATTCCAAGTGGCAGTTTTGGTCCCTGGTAGAGCATTGCAAAGACCATGGAGAGGCTTAAGGCAGAGAAGAAAATTATTTTTCCACCTGCCTCTGCCCAAGGCCTGCTTTTAGTATGTAATGCAAAGTTACTGTTGCTGGGGGCTACTTTGGATAGGACAGGTTTTCACACTAGCTGCATCTTCATTTAGGGAACATTCCTCTTTCTGTTAGCTGTGGTGGTCAGATAGGGGCTGGAATGGGGCTGTAACATGGAAACTGGTCAGCAGCACACCCTGAAAAAGGACTGTGCTCACTTTTTTCTGAGACCAGTCACTTCATTAGGTAACATATTTTATTTCTGCAATAGAATATCTACCATGTAACCAGATGGCCAGATTCACCAGGCAGTACCCATAATTACTGGTGTACTGAAAGTTTTATTAGCTAGTAATATTCCTGGTGAAAGGCAAACATGTGAAATGAATAAAAACTGATTTTCTTTAAATTTGCAGTTTTAAGAATGCTACTTTTCTGAATTGTTTTTCTAAGTTATTTCTGTTATTACTCTGAGGCCCTTCCATGTGTTTCAGATAAGTTTCAAACTGTTCTTTTTTTAGAAATGTATAGAAATGTATAAACTCTCTATTTCCTTGGTGCAACTGGAATTCTTCCCCTGAACACTTATAGCATGTGGTTCAATGGGTCACCTAGAGAGCTGTCTAATGTTTAGCTTACATCTAAGTTACTTCCCTTCTGTAATAGCACAGGGAATGCAAGAGATAGGAACCTAGATGTGAAAGTCACAGCATTATTATTAATTTATTTATTTAAAATACCTTTTGTTTTAGTTTAAAATTGTTGATGACATCCAGTTAATTTACAAGTTATGGGAGGACTTTCACATTACTCACCTCCCGCCTACAACCCTTATGGACTGCCAAACCTCCTTCCACCAAACATCCTGCAAGATGGGAAATTAAATTGTTCAAATTGATTCTGACAGGGAGAATGAATCCTGATGCTGCTTTCTCCCTTTCCCATGCATTCACCCATGTGGATCTCAGCACGGCTGTAGATGGAGGGGCAGGGACATTCAGGGAACCAGCTACTCAAGCTTGGTCTAATGCCATCTGCTGTTTTGAGGAGGGACCTGTCTCTTCTATGTGAACTGCTTCATTAGGGTTGGTTTGGCCACTTCCTGACTTCCAGAGTCATAACATTTCAGCTATTGATTTTTTTAGGTCTTAAGGTGAATGTCCAGGGTTGCAGACTGCCCCTCACAGAATAGAGCAGATAGTGCTCAGGTTTTGGCAATTTGTTTTTGAATGAGAGTTGAACAGAGCGGTGCAAAGGCACTGTGTGTGTGGTGAATGTCACAGGCCTTGCAGAGAGAGGTTTGGAAAGAATTGCTGTATTCCTAAATTAGACTGAAGTTGTGGATTTCTGTGCCATATCTAAATGCTAAAATCAATCTCACCTGCAGTACAAAGAGTCATTATGTATCTACAGCTCCCATTGACTTCCACATGTGCCTGTAGGCTTGCAAAATTTTAAAGTAAGTATGATGTACTTGCCTAAAGACTCACAGATTTACAAATGAGGACTAACAAGTATCATGGAAAGCATTAACAGAACTAGCAATAGTTACAGTTTTAAAAGATTAAAAACCTGCTGGTATTCCTTTGTTACAAGCTTCCCCAACATTGCCATTACTGCCACATCTTTAGAGAAATATAGCTGGCAAGAAAATTCACTTGATTGTGTACATAGAAGTTACTGGCTAAGCCAGCAGTCTTCTCAAGGGCTCATGAGAATTTCTTTGCTCAAATTTGCCACCTCCAAGGAGTGCCAGGTGTTGCTAGAAATAACTTTTGCTGACTGGGCCTCCAGTGCCTGGTTCTCCAAGCAAGGAAGTCGACTGCATTGGACTTCTCCACAGACTTATGGAATTCCTTTAACCTATGTGGACCAGAGATCCTCAGATGCATTCCCTTCCTTGCAAGGCAGTTGTAAAGGTGATACCTTAGTAAACCATGAGGTACTGTAATCCTACAGAAAAGGCAACTTTGAAAAGTCCCAGAACATAAAAAACTCCAACATAACAAGCTGTTATAGTACATTTTTAATATAGAGTTTTATGTTAGCCAAGGGAAAATCATAGGGTTTTTTGTGACCTTTTCCCTCTGGTGACTATTTATGATTTTTATTTCAGTAGGTGCATTTCAGAGAAATGAAGAGCGTTCACAGCAACTTTGAAGTACAATATGTTACTTTTTAAATATATCCAGTTTGCCACCTACAACATTCCCTTTTGCTGCTCATAGGCCTTAATTTTACTGGATGCCAGGTCAGTCTGGAACTACAAACCATAACCGCTCCTCAGATAATCTCCTCCACTTATGTCTGACTATATGTCTTTAACATGTAGGCAGTGCCAGGTCACGCTCCTTTGACTCTGGCAACAGCACTGCTGTCTGTTAGCACTTCAGTAATGTCTGTTGTCTCAGGGCCTTGACACCAAAACTAGAAGAGGTAATTAATGAAGGCACAGAGACACAAAACATTATAAAGTTAACACAGTCTAGTTTTATCCCTCATTGTGCTTACAGATCCTGCATGTTCAATATTCATGTATGATAGGGGGAGACGCTACTGTTTCAGTTAACAAGGGAGGTCATCAAGGATAAAAATCCATATCCTTGGTTTTTAGCTAATTAACTGGTGCTGGTGGACAATGAGGCAAGGCTAGTTATCCCCTGATAACTCAGGGGCATAGCACATTGATAGTCCATTCCATGTGCTGGATCCCAGTTTTCTCTCCCTTGGGTCAGTATTGACTAAGTGTGAGGAGCATCAGGATGCTGAAGTATGGCCAAGGGCTCCTTGTCCTCTACAGAGAGATTTTACTCTCCCACCCCCTTTCTTTCCCTATTGTTCCAAAAAACATGAAGGCTCTGCAGTTTGCTGGTGTTATCTTGGCCCAGGTGATATGTTTTCCTCTTGGTAGAGTTTCAGTTTCATCCAGAACTGATTCAGGGTATCTACAGCTGAGGACACTGTGTTGCCTTTGGTTTTATGGCAGGCTTTCCAAGCATCTGTAAAGTTTTTCACATTTTTTTTTTTCTGTTAAATCGTCATGTTATTGCTATACTCCCCCTAGTTCCACTATGGAGCTAAAATTCCTGAGCAAATCAGCTCAACATTCCTGCTCTCTTCCAACTCTTTAAGCCCCTTTCCAAAACCCATATAAATCTTCAACAAAGTCTTTGAACTTAACTGCTTATTTGGGAAATCACTGGCATGTCTTTTAAAACTTTTTTGAGTGGTTGTACTTATTTGCAGATGTAGGGAAGTTACAAAAACATAGATGGGAACTATCCTCTCAGCTGAAGAAATTTTTCCACCCTCAAATAACTGCTTTTAACCCATTGGGCACCAAGTGGACTTGCACTATTTTCCATTAAAAAAATCTCACCATTCCGATAAGATAATAAAGATTTTTTACCAATGTTTCTATTTCAAATAACTGATATTTATAACTAAACAAAAAGACTGGGGCTGTTCCTGGTTTTTATTTTCTAGGAAAGGGCAGAGGGCGAGGGGAGAAATTAGGTAAAATGAATGGTTTCCTATTGACTTACATTCTTGCCTTCCCTTTAACATGTCTCAAGTAGTGCACAGTTACCTGCTTGCCTAAACCTCACCACTCCAAAAGCAGACAAACAATGACTGTGAAAGCTGTATTAGTAGCAGCAGATAAAGAGACTTGTGGTTTGGCAGCCCTATGCAGAATTGAAATTCTTGGCTTTGCTCCAGCAGCAGAGGTTTACCTCTTCAAGCACTGCTGAAACAATTGATTTTATTTTTCTGAGAGAGAAAATTAATTATACAGGTATAGCTGACTAAGATTTTCCATAGAGCATTTTTTAAGTATTTATGGTTTTCTTTCTTTAAGATCTGGAGACAAGGAGATGACTATAGAGAAAATATTTTGTATTAAGCAAATCTTTAGGTCTGTGTGAATAGGTTGACTAGAGATTGGCTTTTTACCTGTAGGTCTGGGTAAAGGTCTATGCTTGCCCACGTAAAAGGCCCTATTATCTCTGACTGCAAATACACATGCTGTGTTTTTCTGTCATCTGTATGACCTGTCAAGGCTTTCCCAAACCATGCCATAATGGTAGAAGTACTTACCATTTCTGACCCAGACTAGCCAGGAGCCAAAGCCCTCCAATAGTGGCAGGGAGCCCTAGGCCCTCTCAGGTGACGTTCTGATTCCTGCTCCTCCTCAGAAGGAAAGTAGAGCTGACACTGGAAATGACATTATCTTTAATTAACTTTATGTTATCTTCACATGCATTTCTTTGTATTGAGTGTCTATGCAGAGGCACTGGAAGTGGGTGGCTGCAGGGCCAGGGCTGCCCCATGCTGGACACATACAGTTCCAGAGGGCTCCAACACACTCACCACAGGACACAGCTGAGCTCCTCTGCAAAGATGGTGGTGCCTTTGCAAAAGCATGTTTAAGAAACTGTTAAAAATGCTGTGTGGCAGCCCTGAGAGGGAGGAGTAAAAAGACCATGTGAGAGAGGCAGCCCCACCAACATGCCAGTCAGTGAAGGAGTCTGAAAGGAGGTACTCAGGGTGCTGGAGGAGGTTGCAGCCCTTGGAGAAGACCATAGTGAGGCAGGTTGTCCCCTTGCAGCCATGCAGGACTGTGGTGGAGTAGATATCCACACTACTGCCCATAGAAAACCCCACACCAGAGCAAGTGGATATTCCCTGAAGGAAACTGCATCCATGCAGCAGACTGCACTGGAGCAGAGTCCTGGCAGGAGCTGTGACCCCATGGAGAGGAGCCCATGATTGAGCAGTCTGTTTCTGATAGACTGTATGCTGTAGGAAAGACCCGTGCTGGAGCAGTTCATTAAGGACTGTTGCCTGTGGGAGGGATATCTCACTGGAGCGTGGAAAGATCATGAGGAGAAAGAAGCAACAGAGACAAAGAATTATAAACTGACTGCAAACAACATACCCTCATTCCCCCTTCCTCTGCACCATGGAGGGCGAGGAAGTAGAGGAGTTAGGAGTGAAATTGAACCTGGGAGAAGGAAGGGTGGGGGGAAGGTGTTTTTAATTTTGTCCTTGTTTATTACTATCCTGCTCTATTTTAATTAATCTGCTGCTGCACAGCTGTTGGTTCACAGTCTGCTGCTGGTAACACCAGCTTCTTCCTACTCAATGCTCAGGAAGATGTCTGAGTCACCTTGCCGCACCCCAAACATCAGCTTAATGGAGAAGTATCTCTTGGAGGCACTCATCATCCTGAGCTTGCAGAAGCAAATGGAAGGCAGCATGATTAGCTGGCATTTGGACAACAGAGACATGACCTCCCAGGCTTCTGTCACCAGTTTCTGGAATGAGAGGGTGTTTTTTTCCGCATCCAGTTCTCCTAGGGAGCCCAGGCTTTACTGTACATGCACAACACCATTAAGGATGACCTTTTGTGCAATGATGTGCAGGTTCCACTGACACAGAAGCTTAATTCTTGCCCTGCCAGAAAAGTTGGGGCCCTTATTTTGGAGCATCTAATGAGGACCAAAGATGGGAGCAAGGACTTGGAGCTGGTAGGAGGCAGTTATCAAGCTGGAAAGAAAAGGATTGTTCTTTTCCCAGGAGCATCCACCATCTAGGAGAGGAAAGGTTTAACAGGTCTGTATTTCTGTTTCCCTTCTTAACCAGTAAGCCCTGGAAAGAGTTCAAAGACAAAGGAGACTTCTCCTGGGATACATAGTGGAATAGTAGAAAAAGGATGGTTTCTCATCTGAAGAGGATAGATTTCTGGTTTCTGGGACGAGGACTTGAAAAACAGGGAATGGGAGAAATTGGGAGTTTCTCAGGCAGCAGTAGGAAGGTTTAACTGCATGGAAGGGACCATGGCACCAGTGATGTGTGAGTAAGGTAGGGAAATGTTTATTTGTTCAAGATCTCATGACTGCCTGTTTGGCTGGGATAATTTTTTGAACATGGCCCACTCATGCTTGTCCCCAGCTCTTTATTTGTAGCTTCATGTTACAATAATTTAATGTAATATTTATTTATTTGTCAATTAGGGATCAATTCTAGTTCCTTTTTGCAAAGAAGTCCCTGGCAATGTGTACAAGATCTCTTCTCTGCACTGGGGAACACAAGTGCTCTGGACTACACTTCCTTGGTAGCTGGGTTCACAATTTTTCCCATGAAGAGGATGCCGTGGATGTTTTTGTCAACAATCATCATCAGGAAGGGCCTGTTGAATGTAATGTGAGGAGGAGAAGGAATCTCTAACGACATTGCTACTATATCCATTAAGGTTGCTGCAGCAGCCTCTGTGCCGTTCTCACTAACATCCACCACGGCCTTGTGAATTGCCTGCAAGGGAAGCACAGATTCAACTCTAGGTACAGAACAGCGAGAAGCAAATGGGGATAAACTTCATTGCTTTAACACAGTGAGAAGGCAATTTTTAAGAAAAAGCTCAAAGTGAATTTAAAACTAGTGTCAAAAAGACATTCATGTCTAGCATTTACAAGAAAAGCAAAATTTGCTCTGATATCAGGGATAGTTTTCTTCAACACTGTCAGAATCAAACTTGGCTGCTTGCAGAGACTGAGCAGCATAAAGAACATTTATCATTCTGTTGTTTCTCAGAGTAAGGTTTTGTCCTTAGTGTTTAACATAGAAGAAGAAAGTTTTCGTTTTGCATCGATTTCTGTGTATGCAAAAAAATTCTTTCTGCAAAGACACAATAGTGACAAGCTTTATAATGTGTCTTTCTGTGACACAGCCCACTGATATGACTTGACTTTACAAGGCTTTCTATGCTAGGTATAGAAAATTCATACTTCTGAATTCACGTGATCTTAGTTCACTGTCTTCTGTCAGCCCTCCATGTTTTTTCTTCATTGTGCACCTGAAATTTCCTCTCATGAGGTCCTGCTACCCTTCCTCTCTTCACTTGTCCTATACCTGTAATCCAGGTGTTTACACATGTAATAAGGTATTATTCGGTGTGAGGCACAACACAATAATCAAACAATATAAGATGGAAGGACCTCTAGAGGTCATCCAATTCAACAAACCATGCTACACTGCATCAACTCCTAACACTATGTAAGATTTTCTCAGGGTCTCATTCAGTCGTGGTTTAAGTATTTCCAAGGATGGAAATTTCATAGCTTCTCTAAGTAACCCATCCTAGGTTTTAATCACCCTCATGGTTGTTTTTTTTTTTTTTTACATAAAATCTAAGGAGAATTTCCCATTTTCTATCTTGTGTACATTGTCTCTTGACCTGTCGCTGTGCTCCTGCAAGAGTCTGGGTCTATCTTCTCTTCACTCTCCTAATCGGTATCTGTAGACAACATTAAGAACCCCTCTTCATCTTTCCTTCTTCTGGGTGAACAGCTCCAGGTTTCCTAGCCTCTCCTCATACATCCCATGCTCCAGCCACAGGGACAACCTGCTCAGCGTCTACTGGAGTCCCTCTGCTCCAGTATGTCCACATCTCCCTTGAACAGGGGAGCCCCAAAATGGATATGCCTGGATATGCAGTACTCCAGAGGTGGTCTCACAAGTGCAGAACAGAGGGGAAGGATCACTCCCCTCATGACACAAGGTATATATTCCCAGGGACATTAGGGAAATCACTTTGCTTATCATGTGCCGTTTTCTTGTTTGTGAAATGGGGTTATTCCTGTCCCACAAGTTTGTAGTCCATATAAAGTCTGAGATGCTCAGATAATGAAGCAATGAAAGGTGTATATACAGGATAAGAATGACTATTCTCAAACTTACATCATAACTATGACTCTTATAATGCATTTATTATTTTACACCTTTTTTTTAACCTTTTTTTTTTTTTTGTGAAATTATTCCTGTTATCCTTTCCAGATCTGTTTTCTTCTTCAGAGGTTTTTAAGTGAATTTACAAAATTGCTATACAGTAAATAATTTAATATTAAACCATAGGAACAACAGCCATTTGATGCCTAACATTCTTCTTCCTTTATTGCCATCAGTGAGCCATGACTACACTCCAGAAATGGGATCAGCCTATTTGCTGAGATAAAACCCATATGTACGTAGACAAAGGCAGACAAATCTCTTGATTTGTAAACCATCACTGTTTACATACTTACTTTGGAAACCTTCAGAAGAGGTTTTTCTGTCATTCCAGAGAGATCAGCCTGGTCACTGAACACCTCTGTTATACCCATTTTCTGAATCAGGCTCATAACATCGTAAGAGCCAGAGATGGAAAATTTTGGAAGATCCAGGTAGATTTTTCTTTTAAAAAATAAATGAAAAATGTGAGATTATTATTGCAAGATCCCTTGATGCAATAGCTATTGCAGGTATACACTCATCCTAAATACTTATGGAGCTAAGGCCTGGCTTTCTAAGACAGTGATAAATCCCATGTTAGAGAAGCAGAAATTGAAGTAGCTGTCCCACCATAGAATCATAGAACGTTTTGGGTTGGAAGGTACTTTTAAAGGTCGTCTAGTCCAACCCCCTGTCAGTGAGCAGGGATATCTTCAACTAGGTCAGGCTACTCAGAGCCACATCTAACCTGATATTGAATGTTTCCAAGGATGAAGCATCTACCACCTCTCTGGGCAACTTGTGCCAGTGTTTTCATCACCCTCATCACAAAAAAATTTCTTCCTTATATCTAGTCTAAATCTACCTTTTTTTTTTTTTTAGTTTAAAAACATTACCCCTTGTCCTATTACAACAGGCCCCGCTAAAAAGATCATCCCCACCTTTCTTATAGACACCCTTCAAGTATTCAAAGTCTGAAGTAAGGTATCCCCAGAGTCTTCTCTTCCCCAAGCTGAACAACCCCAACTCTCTCAATCTTTTTTCCCAGGAGAGGTTTTCTGCCCCCCTGATCATTTCTGTGGTATTCCTCTGGACCCACTTCAACAAGCCCATCAGCCACAATCTTACCTGTGGTGTAGGGACACAGTTGTGGCTTATGAAAGTGACTGTCTGGAAACTATCATCCAGACTGGAGAAAAGGAAATTGCATTTTCTTTTGAAGTGTATTGTTCCTGCTCAAGGCAGGCTCCTGAGGGCAATGTAGCCATGTGCAGGTCCTCACAGCTGGTAGCACTCCCACTGCTGTGACTGGGAGAGCTGAGGAAAGGGTTCTTTTATGTATGAAATCACCTGATACCTTGTCTTATGTAAATAAACTATGCAAAATTTACCTTTTTTCAAATGATTGTATCCAGTTAGACAATGTTTGTCTTTGTAGAGCATCCTCCACCTGCTTCATTGCCCCTTCATCAGGCAGAATAAAAAATGCAGAAGCATTTCCTTTGTATGGAATTTCCACTACCCAGTAAGATAACTTATTATCCCTATGGATATTAAAGACTTTGCTTTGATGCATCATTTTGACCTTAACAGAATTCTTGCCATCCAAAAAGAAGTCATCATCTCTGGTGGACAAATTGTTGAAAGGTTCTTCCCAGTAGCCTGTTGACAAAAGCATAAGTATACAATTGAATAAACTGAAAAAAAATTAAAAAAAGAACTAATAAAGGCATGTCACATTAGTCGATGCTTAAAATACTGTATTTGAACTGTAAAGGCAGTAACAAGCCTATCTCAGTTTAAGGATGCTTGTTTCCTGGCCATGGAAAGAACCTTCATGTCATTTCAATGGTTCTAATAAAATCACACAAGAAAAATATAGGTTTAGGGTTATCACAGCAAAGACTGAGCCTTGTAGTGCTAACTCAACGGCAAAACTTCCACAGAATCCCACTATGCAACCTCCAGGCTTATTTCCTCCATAAAAGTGTCACCTGCGTTTGACCATGTCCTGCCCAGCCAAACAACTGTTCCTATCAACAGATGATCATGAGTTTCCAAGATCATCCTTTCTGAATATTTTTTTGCTGTGAATCTGGCTTAAAATTGATATAACAATGATCACTACTTCTATGGGTTTTTATTTTTATTCATAGAGAAAAGAATTCTTTTAGCTTTCAAATATTTCCTTCTATCATTTAGAAGTAGAAATACATATTTGAAATTAGGTGATAGCATAGGTTCACAATGTGAGAAAAGTTGTTTCTTAAATCTGGATGAGACTTCCAGATCTTATGTGTATAACTGCTACCCATGTTTGTCACTCACCTTTAAAGAAAATGTAGTTAACCAGAATCATCACAGAATTTGCATCAAGACTCCCAAGTAAGTCAGTAATTTTCCCATGGGTTTTTGTTTCTATGTATTTATTTATTTCCTTTATCGCCTCTGCAGAATTCTGGAAATTATTCGGAATAACTTCAGAATGATAAAAATTTGCAACATCATCCAAAAATTTTTGGAGCAGTTTCAGTTGGTCATCTACGAACAGGACATTGCCCATGCTCAACTGGACTTCTCGGTGAGGGTCGTTCAGCAGCTGGAGGACACACTGAAATCCCTCATGGATCTCCTGCTCCTCAATCTCTGTCAGATTGAAGGAGAGGCCTTTGTGCAGCTGACTGAGGGTGTTTGATCTGGCCCCCAGGGAAAGCATTGCAAAGGCAGTGGAGATACTCAAAGGAGAGAAGAAAATATTTTCATTGCTTGCCTCCTCTCTGACCTGCTTGTAAAACCTAAATGCAAAGTCAGCGTTGCTGGGGACTATCTTGACATGAGCCATGTTTTCACCTTCAGCCTGGGAATGGTCTTCTGAGGAATGGGGCTTTTTTTGTTCCTGCTGTTGATCATTGAGGTTGGACCTATGTTGACCCTGGACTTGAAGTCCAAGAAGCAACAAACACAAACACCATGCAAACTTCATTTTACTTCTGAGCAGTTCTGTTAAGAAAGAATAGAGCAACATTTAGATCTGGATACCTTCCTCTGTTCTGCATAAAAAAAGTTATTGTATTTTAGATACTGATTTTCAGATGTCAATCTTCAGGATTAATGCTGTGTTTAGAAATACTCTTCTCCTTGGCCTCCTGGTAGTCTATTTCTAGTCAGTTCTCTCAGTTTCTGACCAATGAGCAAAGGAAAGAAAATATGAGTAGCATCACCAGGGAAGAATCGATGTTGTGTAGGCTTTCATTGAGGTATTACACCTGACATAGTTCTTGCCTCTGACCAGCATGGCCTCAATTGCTCTCCTAAATGACTTTGGGTGCATGGCTGAGTTCACCTATTGGCCCCTGTGTATTTGGTAAGTGGGACTGATTTTTGCTGATATGTTTCTGTATGTCTGTAGTCTTCTATGACTTTGGTTTTCAAGTACTGCAGTGATACAGAGGTACTGCCAGTTATAGCTGTGAATAAAATCCATCTAAATGCTCACTCCTTAAATTGTTTACACCTTTCCACTTCTTGTGTATTGTCTGAACTTAAGAGCTGTATTATTCCAAAACACTACCTTAAATGTATCAGCATATTGATTATAAATCAAGAGTTTATTGACTCTCTCTATTGTACATAAACTATCCACAAAGTTGCAAAGCCCCAGACTCAAGACCTTAGGAAAAGCTATAGCCGAATCTGCCTTGCTGAGTATGCACAATCTGATGACCTGTCCTCTTCCTTTAAATGACATAATCAAATTCTACATACTCCCACAGTCACTCTTCTGACCGTTTCAGGTGAAGAATCACAAAATATACTGGAGAAGAATGTTCTCCATAGGGTGCCTCACCTAAATTATCTGAAATGACAGAAACTCAAAAACATGAAGTAGGCAGTGCCCTACAGGAAAATAGAGATGATCTGAATGTTTTTCATAGCAGCTGTATACTTATTCTGGAGCATGGGATTCTGCCCCATCGTCTGCCTCAGGCTGTGTATCCACTGCCAGACTTAGGTCTTACATCAAACTTTTCATGGACAGTTTTTAATTCTGGGCTCCTCCTTTTCTGGCTGTCCAGTATGAAACACTGGAGATACAAGATGTGGAAGTGCTGAGTACAGGAACTGAGCTTCACATGTCTAAAATGATGGGTAAAAACATGACTCTAACAGGAAGGCATTCTAAATGGAGGTAATTCATTTTGGTCTGGTACTCTCTTCATAATACCCCAAATCTGCTTTTGAGAGAGACTCTTTTCTCTTCCAGGACATTTAGCTGCAAGTAACCTGGCCTTTAAGTACACAGTAGTTATAGAGATGCTACTCTTGTTAGCCCTGCTTCAGCCTGGAGTAGTCAGAACACTGAAACTGCAACTAAATTTACTCCTCTGGGAGCAGAGAAAAGGTTTTGTCCTTCACCTTGGTATTGACTGTTGAGTATTCATTTTGGACTTCATGTCCCAGTCATCCTGCCACTCTACCTAGGAATGGATCACTGACTGAATCCTGCTACCAATATTAAAACATGTTTCCAGAAGCTCAAATAATTTCCAACTACTGTACAAAACAAATTTATCTCAGAATTAAATATCATGCAATAAATGGCAGAGATCACAGAAAGCATAAATTTGAAGACTTTCAAGAAAGTATAATATGGTACTTACAGTGCTGGACCTCTCTTTCACACTGCTTCTTCCCTATTCTTAATTCTGACGGGGAGTATTAAATTAATGTCCACTGGTAAATATTAAACAGAGCAAATAAGATTTATCTGCAAAGCAAAGACTGAGTAAGCTATTTTTTTCTGGACACCAAACATTGTAAGTCTATCTTACCGTCATACAGGCAAAATGATGCCAGCACCCAGGGCTCTGAGGGGGGAGAAAGAGCAGGGGCCTTGCTACTCTCAGGCTTGAACTAATCTGTGGGCATAAGAGGTTTGCAAGTTAGTCTGGCATAACTGTGGTAAATGAGCTTCTGAAAACAGAATGTTAGAAGAACTGGAAACCCAAGATGAGGCTAATGCAATGTCTGTTTATAAAAAGGATGCTGTGTCTCAGTGAACTCTCTTCATGGGATGTCCTGATGCAAGGATGCCAGCTAATTGAGTACCCAAGGCAAGTTTGCTCAGTATCTCTATGTTGCCCTGCTGCGTTCACTGCAGCTATGTCCTAACTGGCATTATTTGAAGAGCTCAGTAAATTATTAGATAAAGGATAGACAGGGGCACTGGTTAGTTTTTTGAGAAGCCTTCGATGAGTATTTTAGAAACTACTAAAGTGGAAAGAAAAGGATTAGTATAGCTTGAAAAACAGCCAAAATAAGAAGGCAAGTGGAAGAATTAAATGGGCTTTACCATGAGATTTACCATGGTAAATGCTAGCTGAGGAGAAGAGTGATCTTCTTAACCCCTTTTCAATACATGTGACTTACACTGCAATCCCTCTTAGGGATGCCTGAGAGAAACAGGCACTGTTTGGCTATTTAGAATGTTATTTAAAGATAAGATGCATGACACTCATCCTAATTAGCAATGACTAATTATTTTCATTGACTGTACATAATCTCACCCCAGGTAAATCTACAATTTATCTACACATAGAAATCTACCCACCATAGTTATTCTTATGGAATAACTATCTCTTACAAGATAGAGGCAGAGTTGGTCAGAACACATTTCTGAAGAGAGGCTTATTTTCATAATGTGTGCTAGTACCCAGAAAGTTTATTGCAGTATTATTTAAAATGACCAAGGTTCAGCAGGAGCAAGTATGCTGTTGCTTAACCCTAGAAAAGACAAGATATTTTTCTCAAGTCTAGGCCTGCTCACATAGATAGTATGAAACTTTCAGCCCAGCCCTGATGCTCAACTAACCATCTGAAGGAAGCTACTGTTTTCAGGTAAGAGCTGCTGGGAACAGCAGATCTTCTGCAGTGATTCTTCTATTTTCTCCTGGGACATGCAGCAGCACTTAGTATTTCAGGGACAGAGTGGAAAGTTGCTGCTGTGCCTCCTCACCACTCCTCACCATGCACCAGCTCCTCTGACTCTGTCTCAAGTCTTCCTAGGCAAGGTTAAGACCAGCAGTTACATCACACACACAGATGACCATTTTTGTCCACAAACTTCAAAGCGATCAGTTTCTCAGCAATTGTAGATAGATCAGCATGGTTAATGAATGCATCAGTGACACTTAGTCCTTTGACAATCTCCCTTAGGCCATAGGTGCCAGAAATAGAGATTTTTTGAAAACACGAGTATCTCCTGTAAAATGCAATGGAAATGAGAGTGAATCACCATACATGGATATCACTGGTATACCTACCAGATGTCTGTGTCTGTGTGAACCCAGGGAGAGAAAAGCAGGTTTTTTTTACTTCTCTGCATATCTCTGTTGGTGCCAAAGGCTGTGTCCTCAGAACAGTAGTCACTGTGAAATGTGAGGCTAAACTGGAAAGTTTGTGCAGAGTTTTACAGCAAGAATATCCATCCAGGGAAATTTCACAGAGGATACAGAGCTCCTGGATGCTTCTCTATAAGCTGTAGCTGGGACAGAGGGATTCCTGCTCCAGGAGCCTGGAGAGTCATATAAAGGACTGACAGACATGCTTTTCTTGTTGGCCTTATAATGGTTTATATGGAAGGAATTAAGGAATAATTTAATTATCTCTTTCCCTACTGTCTGCCAGTGACTCTGCTTAATTATGCAATATATCTTGTTTCCTCCTTACAGGAACAGTTTCATCCCATATCATTAACTTACTCATGTTGCTGCTTGATTATCAGATTATTATATGTCAGCTTTGCAAGTTATATTTCTGGGTTTTCCAGAGCAAAGGATTTCTGTCTGTGGAAACAAAACATCAGCAAGATGATAAGCATTGAGCAACAGAAATATGCACTGTGCATGATGAACCCTCATGCAGCCATTTCTTGTAGCCTTATAAAGATGTATCACTTAAGATCTGTCTGCAAATTTCATATAAATTAACATCTTGACATAAATAACTCCATTAAAATCAGAAGATTGGCATCATTACAAAATTTCTGTAACTAAAATAAAACCCAAGTTCTTTCTGTATTTTTATCTGTTTCCGTAAAGGGCAACCCAACTACTATCTCCATGTCTCCAATGTGTTTCAAAGAGCATGCAAGCATTTAAGGCCTGATGTAAATTCATTAGAATCAATCAGACATCATTTTAATATTCCAGATGGGTAATATCTCACTGAGACCTCATCTCAGGTTTTACTTTTTTCCATAAAGTTCCCAGATGAAGACATTGGAATTTAGACTGCTTGACACTGCCAAGGCTTTTCAAAACTAGTTAGAAGGTCTTTAAAAATCACTAGAATAAAATGGGGGGAAAATAAGAAATAGTAGATAGACTGCAAAGCCAAAACCTTGCTTTCAGATTAACCATAACTTTAATTATTTTTTTTTTCCAAAAGATACATCAAACTCAAGTAGTTAAGACTCCAGACTAAAAACCTTAAGTATAATGGTACAAGACCTTAGAAAATGGATGTATAACTCTCAGAATTAAAATAAATTGCAGTAAGGGGAAGTGGTGTGTCTTACCTAGTGTCCATGAGGTTA
This sequence comes from Megaceryle maxima, assembly GCA_024605025.1. Classification (NCBI taxonomy): domain Eukaryota; kingdom Metazoa; phylum Chordata; class Aves; order Coraciiformes; family Cerylidae; genus Megaceryle; species Megaceryle maxima. The sequence goes on along the minus strand of JANHGN010012988.1, from coordinate 28,249 downwards.
AAGGCCAGCCCTGGCAGCACCTGAGCCTGGCTGGTGGCACTGGAGCAGGGCAAAGGCATCAGAGATGCTGACCAGGAAGGAGAAAGTAATCTTGCCAGATTATTGGGCAGTTACTTCTCTATAAAACTGGAAGAAAAAGTCCATGCTGCTGGGGACTATCCTTTGGCAGGAACCAAAAAGATCTCCGTTACAGGGATGTTGCTTCCATGTTGCTTAGTTTTCTTATTCTGCTTGTGGCCACTGGGCTGTTTACAGCCAGGGACAACAGCTTCAAGTGAAGGAAAAAGTAGCATTGCATGTAATCATGGTTAAAGAAGTCAAGCCATTTCAAGGTTTCGCGATCTAATTGTAAGTAGATTTCATACCTGGGTACCATGCCACAAACAACTCCTAAATTCATCCATCTGGCCCTTTGAGAACTTTGATAGCTATTGCTTTTTCAGGTAATAGCAACATTTGCCTTTCTGATCTGTCATTAAAATAATTTCTAAAATTTTCCAGCAATTAAAAATATATGAGTTTCCCTTTGGTCTGTCATTATCTATGAGAATGAATTGATCACAGGGGATCTGGTTACATGCTTCTGATTCAGCAGTAGTTTGGTAGTAGCAGACAGTTTTGCAGTCATGATCTACTTTATTTAACATCACTGTCAGATTTGAGGAATGGGGAGTTGTGCATTAGATCACCTCCATCTCTCTCTGCCTTTGCGCGGTCATTGAAAGGAAAGCTGCATGACATTGGTCTTGGGTGCTGATCCTTTTGTCAGTAGGGTGATCCAGCTGCCAAGGGAGACTCACCAATAGCCTTTTTCTGCCAACGCATGTCTGGTTCGTAGAATCAGGACAGCACCTAGAAAGCAGCTTGCACGACTGTCAGAAAATTGTCAGGTCCCTGAAACAGCAACAGGCTTTCTGGTTCATAAGAGAACTCTTGGTGTCAATATTTTTAAGGAGAGGGGCAGGACATGGAAAATGGACAGTGGCTATGCCTCCACAGTAAGTTATAACACATTTTAAACTGTATTTAAGTTAATTTATATTACAACATAATAGAATGAAACGCGTATTTTACACTTCATGATAGTTCCTATGTGCTCAGCTGTGAAGTATTTCAGGTATCTGCATCATCAATGCATTGGTGTATCATCTGTGGACTGGCACAAATTCTTAATGAGAAGTGGCCTTGTAGAAATAAGGATGCACATATTTACTTTACACATTATTTACGGATTTGCACATAGCAAATGCACAGGACTGGTCAGAAGAAACCACCAAAGCACATCCATGGGAAGCACACAGGAGTGTCACTTCTGTGACTTGCAGTAGTTTTGAAGGGTGTTTCCTGAAGTGCCTAATCTTATTCCACAGAAAGGCAAAGGGTTTCCAGTTGCCTCATTTTTGGGAAGTAGCTGGTGAAGGTCTATCAGCATGACCTGGAAGTTAGTGTCATTCATAAAAGGCAGATCACCAGCAGAGGAGAAGCTTACAGGGCTGAATGACAGAGGAACAGTTTCCCACTCCCCAGCTGGTCACTCTAGCTCCATTTGTACTAGCACACTGAGCAGCACTGTGGCACAGGTCTGGCCACCAGCCTGCAGTCACTCATTTTTAGTACAGTTTCAGACAGAGGTATTGTTAATGCCAGCTGTAATTCTTCCAAACAAGTGTTAAGCATGTCTTTGGAGTTAGCACAGGACAGGGTTATTTCCAATAAGCAGCCCAGATGTCTTGCAGGGTCAGAGTTAAGCAATGTGGATATGAGCTGTGATGAGCCAGTTGGCCTCATGGCTAGAGAGCAGACCTTGGAGCATTTTATTTACTAGCGTAGATGTAAACTCTGGGGAAATAATTAATCTCAATGATTCTTATACCCCTTCCATATATTCTTAGTCTATCCTTTATGAACTTCTGTTTGTTGATGAAACTCAAGATTAATTCTATAAAGCAATGACAGTAGCACCTTTTGGGTGTCTAGCTAACTAAAATATTGCCCAGCTCTGACTTAGATAGCTCTTCCATATAGGATGTTTGTGGAGAGTTTATTACCTTAAAGAGGGACTCAAAGCCAACACAATGTGGGTGGATGCCACCAGCTGTGAATGCCGTAAAGGAGAATGTGGCAAAAGACTTGATCTTCAAAGGAAGTGCCTAGGCTTGGTTTGAAAAGGACTGACTGTCCTAATGAGTGATTTGTAGCTATGCCTTCCTTTTTCTAGAAGCCCTACCAATGTCACAAGATATCACTGTTTCAGTCACCACCGACTCAACAGTGTAGTTTGCAGAGACTTAATTAGGATTTACCTGCCAAAACCATTCTCCTTCTGGAGAAGGGTAGACTTGGATTTCCATCTTCTAGGCAAACATCCTTACAAGCATTCCAGGTTCAATGCTAGATCTCCTTTCACAGGAGTCAGACTGACCTGCCTGGAGTTTAGGATCTTGGAGGTATGGGATTGTCTCCCTTCAGGAAAAGGAGGGGTATGAACCTTTCATCCTGGCCTGTATCAGGAATAGTGTAGTGAGCAGGAGAAGGGAGGTGATCATTCCTCTGTACTTGGCTTTGGTGAGGCTGCACCTTGAATACTGTTTCAAGTTTTGCACCCCTCTCTACAAGAAGGACGTTGAGGTGCTGGAGAGGGTACAGAGGTGGGCTACCATGGAAGGTAGGGTTTGGAGCATGTCTTTTATGAGGAAAGGCTGAAGGATCTGGGTCTGTTTAGCCTTGAGAAAAGAAGGCTGAGGGGAGACCTTATTGCTCTCTACAACTACCTGAAGGGTAGTTGTAGCTAGGTGGGAGTTGATCTGTTCTCCCTAGTGACAAGCGATAGAACAAGAAGTGGTCTGAAGCTGGACCAAGGGAGGTTCAGGCTGAATATTAAGAAGACTTTCTTTACTAAAAGGGTTGTCAGGCATTGAAATAGCCTGTCCAGGGAGGTGGTGGAGTCACCATCCCTGAAGTGTTTAAGAGCCGGGTAGATGTTGTGCTGAGGTACATGGTTTAGTGGTTTTGACAGGGCTAGAAATAAGGTTGGACTTGATGATCTTGAAGGTCTCTTCCAGATTAAACTATTCTATGATTCTGTGAATATTGCTGAATATCCTGTACCCAAGGCAAATGCTCTAATGGCAAAGACTGGTGTGAGCAGGTAACAGTTGACTTGGGGAGGGTGGATTCTACTCTGGAGAGTATCTCCTTCTTGAGTCCTAATCAACCTGTTATCAAATTGATCTCATGACCATTTAGACTCAAACCTCTGGTTTGAAAAATTAAACTCACAGTCACCTAATCCATTACATTTTAAAAAACTGAATGAGGTTCAACACACTGAAAAGGATCTGTGTTTTTTTAATCAAAGTCTATGTTGCTGTACCCCTGAGCAGTGTTGAATACATTTATGATTGTTAAACATCTGCTGTTGAACCCACAGGATGGAACAGGGAGGGAGTCAGGCTGACACCACACCAAACTGGCTGTGTTTCTGTCAGCATGCATCCCTTTTCTTGGTGCTCCAGATTCCCACATGTGCCAACCCTTGGCTCTGGATTTTAGCACTGCCTTGGACCCATAAGGCTGTTTTACAAGAGAGATGTCAAATTGGCACAGACTTCCTCAGAGACGCGAACAATCAATTTGTCATGGAAATACAACATGACATCCATGTGCAAGAGAAGAACTAATATATCCCTGAATGGACTGCATTTGTATTTTAAATATCCACAGATCAGCCCTCCAGTACCAGGACCTGATGAGAGCTGGCAGCAGCTGGAGCAAACCTCAGCATTTTCTTTCCTTCCTACCCACAGGGAGACATCTTTGGTCAATCTTTATTCCTTATTTACTTATAATATTTTAAACTCAGCTGGATACTTACCTTGTTTTTTAAAGATTATATACATTGAGCACTAAAAGGCTGAATTAAATTTTACATAATTCACTAATAAAAGTATTTCAGTGGTTACTTTTTATTGGAGAAGGAAGCAAGAAGAATGATTTTAAGAATGACCACACTCTTGCCTCATTTCTTTGGAATAAGAAAATTGTTAGTAACCATTATGATAAAAAAAATTAATCTAATTGAACTATAACTGCATGAAGAATGTAATTCAAATCAATAAGACCAGCCACTGACCAGTCATTTTTCAGTTGGGTTTACAATTCTTCTCATGAAGAGGATGATCTGAGGATTGATCAACACCCACCATCAAAAAAGGACTGTTGAATTTAATAACAGGAGCAACAGAATGAGGAAGAAAATCTGTGCCAGTCACTGATACACATGCTGGTTTTGTGAAGCTTCAGCAGGACCTTGTGAGTAGCCTAAAATGAAATGCAGCAAGAATTAATGTATGTGGAGGACAGGGTGTGAAATTACTCAAATTAGCACTAAGTTAATTCATCTACTGCCTTTCACAAAAATTGCCAGTAGGCCAGGAACCAGGAAGAAGACCACAATAGCCTCTGGTGGGCTTTTTAGCAGTGTTATCTCACATTCAGTGTTCCTCGCTAGAAGTGAATCCAACACAGACCTTAGTGACTGCACAGCTTGTGGAATTAATTGAAAGTAGAATATTCAAGCAAATCCACAAAAAAATGACAATTTGTGAGGGAAAGGAATTTGGGCTCCAGAACTGCTCCGTAGGTATCCCTAACAGCACATGCATTACAATTTACCCAGTAGAAATTCAACCTTGATCAACTTTTTTTTTTTTTTTATATTATGATTAAGAATTTTAAATATTTTTATTTTACTAGCCCTCAAATTTTAGAACACTGAAATTGTTGTTTTCAGAATGGCTGTAAGAATGCTAGCCTTTCTGTTCACTTTATCTGTTTCTCTTCACATTGTTTTCAGTAAATGGAATGCTTTCTTCAGCTCTGGTCCATCTTACATGGTTAACACTAGTTGAGGCCTTCAATAGGAGCAGAAGTTTGAAGATCCTTTAAAATTATAGATTGCACTTGTTAGAAAAAGGCCACTTTTTCTGTTAGACATGCTGATGCAAGGCATTGTCAACACAGATATCCATGGACACTTTTTTCACATTCAGAAACTGGGCTGTGTTTATTTTGGGACAAATGCTACACCCCTCCAACCTTCGCTTGTCAGAAGGGAGTACCCTTATCTCCAGATCTTGCAGAAGTCTGAAAGAATTCAAATAATAAGCAATAAGCTTATTTTAGCAATAAGTAACATTTAACAACTTAGCTTAGGACAAGACAATTGGGTATTGTATTGAGGAATCCACTGACCATTCTTTCTGCTGACAAACTTAATTTTGAAACCTTCACATTAGGCTGATTCTAGAGAGATCACTCTGGTCAGAAAACACATCAGTTACATCCAGATTCATGAACATCTTCTTTAAGATGACATAGATGCCCAACATGCATTTATTCCAAATCAGTAGTTTTGGAATATATACTTCTATCCTCCTGTTAATTCAAAATAAAATTATGGTAGATATTGCAATCAAAGTATGCCTTGGACTGAAGATTTCCAACTTGCTAGTGTTCCTTCTGTGCTAAAATGTTAGTCTTTTTATCTGAAAAAGATGGCAACAAAAAGAAGATGGGAAGATGATGATCTGAAGGATGGGAAAGCATGGAAGTACAAGATATCAGTTGGGCTTTCTGCAACATAATCACTTGATAGAACAGGAAGCAGTGGTGGTACCAGCATTCTGGGACTTAGTTTACATTTTCTTTCTAGCCTTGAAGATTTTTCTTTAGGAATTCACACCCAATTCCCTTTCAGGGATCTGTTTGCTACGTAGCGCTGGTACCAGTCTTAACACACTGTGCTTGAGACAAGGGAAACAGAGACATTTAACATCAGTTACAAAATGTGTGGGGAAAGAATTAAACTTCCAGCTCACAGATCTCTTCCCTGATCACAAGGCAATACTGATTGTAATTTTGCTGAAAGTATTAATTCATCAAATCATTTGGTCGGCCCCTTTATACCTATTCCATTGCTTAAATCTCCAACTAGTAGCAAAGGCTAATAACTGTAAAACCTGATCATCCAATCAGACTTCGGATTCTGACTAGCTTGAATCATCAAATCAGAATTCTATATTTACTATCTTTCAAGTGATTTTTCCCATTTAGGTACAGTGTCTTTTGTCAGAACATCTTCCAACTGTTTCATTTTTCCCTCGTTGGGCAGGACAAACAATATTGCAAATAAAACATGTTGCAATATCTCCCTTGTAAGGAGTCTGCACCACCTTGCAGGACAACTTCCTATAAAGTATGTTTTATAAAAATCCGTCTTGAGTCATCATCTTCACTTCAAATGAGGCCTTCACGCTCACATGGAAATAACCCTTGTGAGTTCCTGTAATATTGAAATGATTTTCTGTTTAGACTTAAAACAGAAAAAGAAAGAATGCAATCAAACACATTTCAAGGAGGATACATTATTATATCCCAGACTAATGTACACCAGATAATCCCATATTTGAAGATTTACACTCATTCTTGAAGATCAAAGGTATTGCAAGTTTATTAAATGTCTTGTTCCCTGTCATCTTTGCTGTACTGTGTTCAGTAACAACTAAATATCCCAGGCTACATTTCATATGGACTTGTACAATACCACTTTAAGACAGATAAATTAATTAACTTCATCATATTACCTTACCTTTTATTTGAGGAAAATGAAGACTGACCAGGATGCAAGGACTTACTTTCTGGTTTCAGAATATAGCTTCTATAGTAAGTTCCACAGCAGATGTCTGCCTGTTAAACATTATGTGTCTGCCTCTCAACATGTCTCTTCATGTTAAGCTCCTTCCATACAATTTTGTACATTCTTCATCCTGTAGCACTGAGGAAAAGCTTATATGCAAGAACAACTCAAACTTTTGGCCCTGATCATAATTGCATTATGATAAATGGAATAGGACTTCAGGGCTTTAATCTCCAACGTGTTTTTCTCTTCATGTTTATTCAACTGAATTCTCTATGAGATTTTCTTTTGTATTAAATCAGGTCATTCACTGAACAAATACACAGGCATCACAACTTGCCATTCTGTAAGTATGTTATCTTTTTAATATCATTGAATAGAAATAAAGTGGAAAAAATAAATAATAGAATGTAAACTCCATAGAACTCTGATTACTTTATATGTTTGAACTTTATTCCCTATGCCCCTCCCCCCAGTAAAAAAAAACCCCGTATACTCACATATCACAAAGAAATGCCTCAGATGAGGGCACCTGAGAATAGGACACCCAAATTTAATAAAGTACTTGACATAAAATCTGTTTTGTTGAAATTTCATCTATTTCCAAACATGCCTTTCTGAGTAGTAAATTCCATGTATGTCCTGCATGCTGCTACAAATGGATATAACATCTCAGAGGAGGTTAATCATTGCCAAAGCAATGTGTTTGCAGGTACCTCTTGGGATGTGTATAATGTGATGACAAGCTGTAGAACATTTAGACTCCAATTCCAGTGAAATATTTAATAGGTAGGGACTACCTATTAAATAGGTAAGTAAATGAAATGTTTTGACAATGTTTGTTAATCTTTGAAATTTATTTTTCTACTTCATACAACATGTGAAAACATTGAAATTTTAGAAATTATAAATAAATAAAGTCAGACAGAAAATTTTACAAATGCATAAATCTGTTCTACACTGCTAATTTCCTAAAACTTGAAGTTTGAAATAAATGGACTTTTATGCTTGGGAGCCTTGAAAAATATAGATGTGAAAGAGGTTTCAAAGCATGAGAACTTTCAATGTCTCTTATCATAATAGCCTAATCTTAAAACTGCCCTTTCTTTTTAAAAATTATTCAGAAATAATCTGGGGTATTTGTTTTAGTGTAGGTGAAGCTGAGGTACTACAGTAGCATCTATGTAGTTTACTTTTGAAATAAATGTAGTTAACAATTACCACTACACTACAGTTTGGATCAAAGTCTTTGTATTTGTTTTCTATTTCTGTGGGGTTTGCTCTTTATATGACCATTGGTATCTTTTTTAGCTTTGGTGGAATTCTGGAAATTACTAGGAAAAAACTTATTTTTTTTGATGTTCTTCAGAAGTGTTTTCAACGGCTTCAGGTGTTTGTCCATGAACAGGGCATTGCCCATGCTCAGCTGCACCTGGCTGCCAGGGCAGTTAAGAAAGAGGAGGAGATGACAAAATCTGTTGTGTATCTCCTGCTCCTCAGTGTCAGTGTGGTTAATGTCCTTCCAGCACCTGAGCCTGGCTACTGGTTCTGAAACCCACAGCTAGCAGGGCAAAAGCAATGAAAATGCTTACTGGGGAACAGAAAATGTTCTTACCAGGTTCTTGTGTGGTTGCTTGCCTATAATACCAGAAAACAAAGTCTGTGATGCTGGGGACTATCAGCTGGCGGGACTCAAGAGGATCTCCTTCATTGGGATGCTGCTTCTGGGAGTCAGTTGCCTTGGACATATCATTGTGATGGTCAGTCTGGGTCAGGCTGTGGACAGTGAGGTGAAACATGGCTACCAGCAATCACAGTGGGAGGGTGGCTTTCATCATCATTCACAGCTACTGTGTGAACAAAGAATGAAACAGTCTTGGATGCTGAAGGTTGGCTGTGTCAACATCTCTTATTTCTATCTGCTATTACATTCAACAGCTATCTGATAATCACTGTTATCTCCTAACCTGCTTCTTTAGTATGGGAATGGATTTTAAATCCTTGTGCTTCTGAATTTATCTGTAATTCCTATCCATTGCTGTCTGCTTCAGTTCTGCTTTACTTCAGCTAACAAAAGTCCTGTGTCACTGGAGAAAGAAATGTGTGGAAAGAAACACCTGAGTATTAAAGAAAAATAATGCTTTTCTCCAGAGAGAGAATATTTATATGTTTATAAAAGTATTATGTGTCACATTCCTTGATGTGCATTTCAA